>CAOGCB010256152.1:0-17385 GCA_948266635.1 Cnidoscolus chayamansa
ATAAAATAGAATCCTATTTCTAGCATACCACCGAATGCCTTTTTGTAGAACTTAATTGTTTACTCCATATAAGGCTCCTCCATCTCCAACATGGGTTAGACCCTGTAGAAGCTTTCATAAAGAACCCTTTGAGAGCATGGGCTATTTCTTTAAAATTATTCGATTATTATCAAATTAATATCTAAATTTTCGTTATTAATACACATTATCTCATATAATACACTTTTAAGCCTTTTCTTTAAGTTATTTCTTTATTATATATAGAGATAGATCATGAAAATAATAATGCAAGTACATGTAGCATTTAATATGCTTTTTAGCTAATTTTGTTAATTATGTAATCTTTAATTATAAGTTGTATATATACACATATAATAATATAATAATTATAGTATACATATATTTGCAATCTTAATTATATGTAAATATATATAATTATATTAAAAGAAATCAAATAATCAATTGCTCTCTGCTTTCTCCAGATTTTCCAAGGGAGGAAACCTATTAGAGGTGAAAAATGCTAAGATATAGGGAGCTCACGTTCATCCAACTTTCCGTCATTGGGGAATCTGAGTTCGAGCTTGCTTTCTGAGCTTAAAGGTGAAAATAATTGAATTATTTTTTAGCTGTTCAAACTCACAAAAAGCTTAGAATTCCTTAGATTTTTTTATAGAGTTGAACTTAAAAGCAAGTCGAGTTGAATTTAAACATTACAATAAACACAAGCGACTAGCTACCGATTACAACTAACTTCTGATTTTTTATAGTAACTAACTTCAGATATGGAATGGTACTGATAATCCCAAGTTTTAAACTCTAATTAAGGCAAACTGTGAAGTGTTGGATGCATGTATGAAAAAGGGGGTCAGATAAAGGTTTTCTCCTGGAATGTAATATGTTACCCTCCCCCCACGCCCCCCACCAAAAAAAAAAAAGAAAAAAAAAAGATAATGGTGATTATTTTAATAATCCTGGGGAAATGAATGGTAGCTCTGATGCAATGTTTTGTTTCGTATACGCTTGATGTTTCACCGTCTCTCTTTAATAAACTTTTCCGTTTCTGTGTTCATTCTGTTGTTTCAGACAGGTTTAAGTGGAGCACTTGAAACACTTTGTGGCCAAGGCTTTGGTGCTAAATTGTATAAAATATTGGGAATTTATCTGCAAGCATCCTGCACCATATCATTCTTCTTCTCCATTGCAATATCTGCAATCTGGTTCTATACGGAGTCCATTTTGGTCTTGATGCATCAGGATCCACAAATTTCTGTCACTGCTTCTCTCTATATGAAGTATCTCATTCCTGGATTATTTGCATATGGATTTCTGCAGAACATCTTGAGGTTTCTTCAGACACAATCTATAGTCATGCCCCTTGTCCTATTCTCATTTATACCAATGTGCATTCATATTGGTATTTCTTATGCTTTGATTCACTGCACAGCTCTTGGTTTCAAGGGAGCTCCACTGGCAGTTTCAATTTCTTTGTGGTTATCAGTTCTTATGTTGGCCATGTATGTGATATTTGCAAAGAAATTTGAGCACACATGGGATGGATTTTCATTTGAATCTTTCCGCTACATTCTTATCAACATAAAACTAGCCCTTCCGTCTGCTGCAATGGTATGGTAAGGACTCCCATTATCCATGAGATTATTCGATATTTACCACCTTAATTTTCCACCAAAATTCATTGCTGACATACTGAAGAAATCATCTTCTGAACACTATAGCAATCTGATATCAAATTTCTGAAAACGTAGTGTGGCTTTAATTAGCCTCACCAATTATCAGAAAGCTACATGCTCGACAGGAACATGAAATAAATTCATTCATGATCTCTATAAAAATTTCACTAGTAATTCACTCTTTTTTTTTTAATTCTTTTGCTAGCTTGGAGTATTGGGCTTTTGAGGTTCTGGTGTTGTTAGCAGGAATAATGCCGAACTCGAAGATATCTACCTCATTAATTGCAATGTGGTACATTTACTTTCCTATTTCTTTTCCTCTCTAACCTATACAATAGTTCTTTGTTTTATGACATATGCTACTTTCTTAGTCCTAATTGGATTTCCATGTTCTTATAATCAGCGTGAACACAGAAGCTGTAGCCTACATGTTAACCTATGGTCTTAGTGCTGCTGCGAGGTTAGCTGATATATTATTAAATTAATCCTCATGTTTTAGTTCCATATTCTGTTTTCCATCTTTTTCCTTTTTCCGGTGGTATGTTGAAAAATCATGGACTTACTTTCTCGACAGCACAAGGGTATCTAATGAGTTGGGAGCAGGCAATCCAGACCGCGCTAAGGGAGCCACGGCTGTGACTCTTAAGCTCTCTGTCTTTCTTGCCCTCATAGTTGTTTTAGCTCTAGCATTTGGTCACAATATCTGGGCTGCAATGTTCAGTGACAGCCACGCAATAATAAACGATTTTGCCTCCATGGCACCCTTGCTTGCAATTTCCATCACAATTGATTCCATTCAAGGTGTCTTATCAGGTTTGACTCTTCATTTCTTCTGTAGTGTTGAGCAGTTTTATGCTTTTAGCACCGCTACCCCGCCTCAATTTAGATTTCAGTAACATTTTAATCAAATAAACACAGATTTTCACATTAAAGAAACCATTTAACCTTATAAGCTCAAGCTTTTAATTAGCGGGTCTTGATTTTGAATGCATTCCATAATTTGTCTAGTTGATCAAGTGATATTATGATGCTGCAGGAGTAGCCCGAGGATGTGCTTGGCAGCACTTGGCTGTGTATGCTAACTTGGCAACATTTTACATCATTGGCATGCCAATAGCATGTCTTCTTGGATTCAAGTTGAAGCTTTATGTCAAGGTAAAGCTTATAGTAGTAGAAACTAGAAACGAAATGAAGAGGGCTGTGCCCAGTAACATGTTTGTGTGCCTTCTTCTGACTGGCATAGGCCTTATTTTGTATCAGGGTTTGTGGATTGGCTTAATCTGTGGCCTTTCTTGCCAAGCTGCTACCCTCTCATTGATCACAATTCGAGCTAAATGGACTCGAGCAGAAGATCTTTCTATAAGCAGAGATGAAGAAAACCCACTTCTCGATTGACAAAATTTGCATTTAATTGCTTTGATTAGATTACATATAACTAATTGATAGATGTTGGCTCATTAATTAGTGTGAAGCTATTGGCACTGCGTTTTCCAACTATGGATGTTGTAGAGTTTGAAAGTAATTATTTTTAGAGAAAATTCAAGATGTTAGAGACAATCTTTACCTTCAATAAACTACAAAATGGATCCATTAAGCCAATCTCAACTGGTTAATCTGATAAAATAAAAGGGGAGGGAAAAAGAAGCTCAGCTTATTGGTGGTGCTACTTGAACGCATCATGCATCTTTCACTTTATTCATCTGGACGTTGTTTGGCTTTCATCCATTTGAAACTTCAATTTAAATCGCTTTCTATGCTAATCCTACCATTTGACATCTATATTTACATTTCATCAAATGAGCATATCGGTGTTATTATATTATTATTGTTGAAATTAGGAAGAGGCATCATAATAAACACCACACGAACAGAATTCGTTTCTTTTTATTTCACTGTTCCCACGAAATCATATGAATTTTGAGCTGAAAGAACAAGCATCTATCCCCTGCTGGCATCTGGTGAGAGTTGCTACTGTTTGGCAGATAACCAAATGCTCAATTAGAAGCACATTGAAAGAGATTATAGATTTTCTAGTTTACCTCTTAGAAATGCTCAACCAACAAATGTCACAGAATGCTTCAAACTATAAAGACTCCTTTTCTGGAAATGGGTTGATTTTCATTTTGATCCACTACTGTGATAAGACAAACTGATATGCAATGCAATAAAGCAAAATAAGCACAAAGTAGACGTGATATCCCATATGTTTTGTCAAATGTAAGCAAAATTAAAGTGTGAAACTTTTATTTTCCATGCATTGGAATTAAAGATGGAAGCATTTGACATGGACTAGAGAAAAATGTTACATACAATTAATTGAGAACCAGCAAAAGCAGAAAGTCCAGAAATAGAAAGTAGTTCCATCATTTTGCATCAACATTGTATCACTCCTTTTTCTCTTCCTTGGAATCCTCTACCTTGTCTTCCTTTGCCTTTGGCTTTCCCTGCTTAGGCTTCATGAAGCAGAAACATGAGCAACAAGGACACTGGAACAAAAATTTCATTGCTTATGCCTGCTCTCACCTCCAAAATATGTACCAAAAACCTTATATATGTAGCAAAACTCTTATATATGTAGCAAAACTCTTAGCTTTTCTATGCCTTTAAATCTTCTTTTCGCTCTTTTTTTTTTCTTTTAAATGAGTCGGTGCCTTTTATCTTATTTTTTATATAATAATGTTCATTTTTTTAGAATTTTTAATTATCCATTGGATTCCAATTCAATCGCTTTCAATAAAGAAGATGCTTGCCTAACAATGCCAGCTCTAGAATAATGAGTGGTGGGGCTGACCATGAGAAACAAAGAAATCAGTGCTTGTAATAAGCTTCTCTTTGTGGGTCATGTTTCACCACTAGAGGCTCCTCTTGATTTCTTTGCCTCACCCTGAAAGATACCCAAGCTGGCAAGCAATACTCAGCAGAAATTAATTTTACATTACCATGTATTTAACAGTTTCAAATCTTGTTTTCCTGCTTCATCTGCAGTCACACTTTCTCTCAACTACCTCTCAACTACCCAAGAAATTTTTTTAAGCCATCTGATTGAATTCTTGACATTCATATCAAATGGGTTGCATTCATTCATGATGAGATAAAAATAATCACGCACGGCTTCAAAGCTTCTATCAATTTCTCTCACCATCTTTTTTCTTGGAAAAAAAGCAAGAAACATATTCTACACCAATCATGATGGTGCTCATGTATTGCAAGGAATCGCTTTTTTATACTATATCGTTTGACGTTGTTTTAAAAGTTCACAAAAAAGAAATAATGGAAGCATGTGAATTTCAATCTAGCATAGTATGCGAGTCTCATGTTGCTTTTGCCGCTAAAAGAAAAAGAATAATTTTGAAGACGCTGTCGCTACCATATCCAAGAGGCCTCTGATTATGTTACTATTTCAGGCTCTGAAACTTCCCTTGTGACCTTCAACAGCTATATGACCGTAATAATTCAAAATTGCTGCTATCATCATCATTTCCAGTTACAGACTTAAGATTCATTCAATCAGATAAAATTTTCAATATAATAGAAAGAAGGGTTTGTGTTATCATTTAGTTCAAGTATTATAACTCATCTGCCATGCAGATGAAATGGGGAATAACTATCTATAAAGTTAACCTTAACTAACCCCAGCTAAATTGGATTAAGGTTTACCTATGGTGACAGAAATAAAGTGATATTATCAAAGCATCAGATGTTTAAAAATTCTGCAGAGTTTATTTGAAGCACAGTCCTCCCTTTTCTGGGGGACCTTGAAGCACTTTCTATAGAACTTGTTCTTAATTCATGAGAATGCCAGAACAACACAGATTTATTCAAATAAAACTCTTCTTAGAGGGAGAATCCACTTATTACAAGTATTTCAGTTACAAAGCAATGCATTATTGACAAAACGCTAAACTATAATTAATTTCAAAGCCAAGCCAGTGGCTTTACTGTGCTCTTAAGCCAGAGAAGCAGACATCCAATCCCATAATAGCTGCAAGCTTTGGAGGACCTGTTGGATGGTTTGTGCCCAACTTTATTCCTGTATCAATATTCTCCTGTCTTGCCACTCCTGCAACTTGAAATGGAGGGTTGCAATTAAACTCCAAAAAAAAGAGGAGGATTGTATTTGCTTATTGCAACTTTAAACATTTGGGAAACAGAGAATCAAGCACCACTTGAATATATATAATATATACATTATGGGAGAATACTTTAATGATCAGTTGAATAACAATTATGTTTCGGATAATATGTTTTTCCAACCTATTTAGAAACTAATTTGTTGAAATCAACATGATTAAAAGGAACTCCAGCCCCTCCCTTGAGACTTATGCAAATGTTGGTACAGTAGATAATTGGGTAATTTATGCAGTATTGTATAACCTGTTAGTTGCAGATGCAAGATGAGGTATGAAGACAGAACTTGTACTAGAAGCCAAAATGGCAGAACTTGAATGTCTGACAATATTATCAAGTTGAAGAAACACCTTTTCCGTCACATCTTCAGATTCCACAATAGCTTCATTAACAAACATCTGCCTATTCACGCCCCACAACATCCTCCACATCTACCTGTCAAGTTGAAAAGATAGAAAGTCCATGAATTTACAAGAAAACAAGATTTAATCTGTCAACACTTTTGTCTCATAATGGCCCTTCTATTACTCTGAAGGAAATAAGTTTAACCACTGCATTCCTATCAACACCTTACTAACAAAATGATCTAATATTTTTTTGACAGAAAGTTTAGTTTGGTGAAGGTTTGAAAGCCTTTCATAGAATACAGACTAGCTCAAAAATTTTTGCTTCCTCCGAGTATCGACCCGCTCAAATAAAGCCTATCTGGATTTAGAACAAACACCAGTAAGGCATCTGAAACTCAGGCAGCAGCAATTCCTTAATTGAATTCAGCAATTAACACTACTTCAAGACTTCAAAAGGAACATATTTAACAAGTTTCCACAATCATTTTTATGGAATACAAGATCCCCATTGGTTTTTTAGGAGGAGGATGAGAAAATATAAATGAGACTTAAAAGTATTATAAATTTTATTGATGACATTGATATTTATATGTGAAAAATGTAACATAAAAATCTTAATTCTTTTATGAATATCATAATAAATCTCAAAAGATATTATCAAATCTATTATTTCAAAATTACTTAGAATATTTTTGACAAAATAAAAGATGCATATTTCTACAACTAAAAACAGAAATAATGTCTCCGTACTGTTCTTCAGAGCAACCCACATGCCAGAAGGCCTCAGTTTACCCAAAGATAGCCATACTATTAGGTGGTTTACTTAAAAAAAAAAAGAAGACTTTTTCCCAGTTCTTGACACCTTCCTACAAAATGGATGTTAAAAGACACCCAGTTCTTGAGAGCTTCCTGCAGAGTTGATTTAACGAGGAAAACTAGCATTAATGCGTCAGTGCATCGTTTCTTTTGATCCCACTTGATACGTATAGAATTCTTATTTAACCAATATCTGCTCGGCAACAGAGAAAAGGATAGGAAGTGAAAACAAGAGAGAGAATTTAGAGAAAATGTTACCTTCTTCCAGTTGTTTGTAACCGATCCCTTAAAGATAGCAGGTTCTTTATTGATCTTTAATAAGTAAACTTTTTCTGTCAGACAAACAGAAATGCTACCCATGGAAAGGATACTTTCATTATTCTTCAGAGGGAAACCTTTTCCTCCCCTCAATTTGTAAACGACAGGAGCCTCCCAGTGAAAAAATTGACAAAATTTTCGAGCATTGCATAGATGTTAAAAGCTGCAGATTGCCATCTTTCTGCAAATCAAGGTTGCCGGTAGCCGCCGTCACTGCAAATTTACCGGTAAAGAACGATATTTGACGTACCGGCGGAGCAAGATTCTATTGGTTGGTTCTTGGACGATCTTCTATATGGAGTAGTTAAGCTGTATCAAGAACCGATCCTCTTGTTGCAGGTTGTCACAAAATGCCTGCTCCTGAACGGACGCCGTTCTGAACTTTCCCATCATCTCCTCTCCAGCAAGGGAACTGCATCTTCTTCTACCAGGCTTTGCTTTGATGCCTTCATTTCTCCATTCGCATGCTTGTGAAGAAATTACTTGGATCATTCATCAACATCTAGTGCCCATATTATTTGTTAGACAATTTTAAAACATAAGCTTCTTGAATTGTCTGAAGCTGCTTAAAAGTTAGTTCAAAATTTTTTTTCCAGTTTATGTATTTGCATTCGTACCATCTCATAAACATATCTCTACTGCTAAGGTTCTTGCACAAATTCAGTCAAAGACATCAAAATAACAGATTTTTTTTTCCAAATCTTCGAACGCAAGTTCATTACTTGGAACAACCTGTTCTTAGTTTACAAGGATGTAAAGGAAGAAAACAACCCAATTTATTGGCAAAGTTCTATACTATAATCTCAAGCATCAAATTGGAGCCCATGGCTTTAGTTAGTTGAGGTGCTTAACTATGGAAATTTATACTATGCTTTGGGGTTGCATAAAAGCAGCGATTATTTTTTCTCACAACAGTAGCAGTCCTTGTAATATGGAGGGTGAACCCCACATACTTGTAAGAAAGAGATGAAAGCTGGGCTTATAATATCGTTATACTCCAATGCAATATTTTGGTCGGAGACAACATACACAAGAAGAGGACTAGGAGCATATTTGGTGTCCCTTAAGCCACATTCATTATTGAAGGCAGTCATAAAATATGCAATCTCTAAAGGATCCAATTGCAGGGTTGTTCCTTACTTTCATTCCTGCTTTGTGGCCATTCCTATTCCTATATAAGGAGTTTGAAATGCTTGGTTTATCGTTTGCATCAGGATCCGGTTTATAATGAAACCTGAAAACTCCTGACAGCATATAACATAACAGTCTTTGATGTTAGGACATAACGCAGATAACAATTTAAAAAAAAAAAAAAAAGACATAATGCAATTCTTATTGCCAACTTAAGGCTCTGAACAGAGGCAATTTTTACTTATTAATGTTCATGCTCTAGCCCAGTAAGGGCCTGGCTGCCAATTTGATACTCTCTATAAAACTGGGTCCATAAGAACAGTTTGGAGCAATACGTGGGGTTGATAATTAAAAATTGAAGTGGTGAGTTAAATAGGGGAAATGGGTAAGTAGATTTAATTGATAGTAGTAATGAAAAGGGATGATAAAAGTGAAGGGGTGAAGGAGGAATGATTGAAGATGAAGACGTGCACAATGTCATGAATATGGGTATGAAATGAAATAATAATAGCTTCTGCAAGCTTATTTAAGAAGCTAAATGAGTAATGATTTTTTTAGAACAAAAAAGAGTTACCCACCTCCCCAATTAACATTATTCCTTATTATTACCATACTTTTCATTCTATTTTTGACTCCCAAATTTCAAGTGGATTTCATCATTTGTCCACTCATCCCTACCCTTTGCCACTTTCACTCCTAATTTTACAACACCTTACACGATATTCTTTATTGTTTTTTCCTCTTTTAGGTATTTATAATAAGAAGGAATTGGTAGAAAAGAAACTACAATTTAATATTTATTAAAATCACTGGCCTCCCTCTCCCTCCCCAGTATTTACAAAGGGGTGAGGCGAAGTGGGTTTGGTGGAATCACATGAAAGCAAGCTGAGGTTAGAGTAGTTGACCCGACACCCACAATCTTTTTGCTGAGCTTGGTAATGGTTCACCCATATCTCACTGCTCCAATCCGTGACCTCCGCTCATCCCACCGGCTACAACCGGTTAATCCAGTCATCTCATTTTGACTTCCCTTCACTCACTTCTCTGCTTTTCTCCTCTCCCCACCTCCAATTATAACGCGTGCCAACCACATTCTTCCTATCCTTCACTTCTATTAATGCTATGATTCAATTTTAAAGAAATAAATTAATAATTTATTAACATCTTTACTAATTAATAGAGATTGAGCATGTTGGTGTTTATCACGCGCATATTTGAAGCGTGAGAAATGGAGTTCCATCTTGAGATTTCCTAGTTAGTCAGATCCCAAAGTTTTGCAAAACTCAGAAAATGAGCAAAGATGAAAACTTTGGGCATCAAAACTTATTTATTTTTCTGAGGAGAGAGACTTGAAAGAGACAAATGTAGGTGTATATTGACATTTAGACACAGAGACCGGTGTGACTGATTTGTGAACAATTTAGCGCAAGAGATGAACCAGAAAAATACCCAAAAGCAAACTAATATGTCCAAAAAAGTCAGCTCTCTTTGTGTCCTCATTTCATTTCAAATCACTACGCCCCTTAAATGCCTATTCTTTGTCCAAATAAACAATAGATTCTTTATGAAATAGAGAGAACTTTCCTTTTTGACAGCCTTCTTGGCTTCTTGTCCCCATTATATTTCTCTCTCCTTTGAAATCTTTTTCTTTACTTAGATTCTGCCATTTATTTCTTGCTCTTTTTTTTCTGTCTATTTAAAATATTTTTACAGAGAGAGACGTCTAGTTTTGAAGTTGGGGTTAACCTGTTTGCGGGAAAGTGCTCACTGTGGGTGTTGGGTTCACAGGTGTCTTTAACTTGCCTTATAAGTGATGTTTTTAATGCTCATTGCAACTTTTTTTGAGGTTTCATGTGTCTAGTTACTGGTAAAGTTTATTTCTTTCCTCCTTCAACTCATCTAGTCTTGTGGAGTTTTCTATGCCATAAATATGAAAACGTTAATCTTGGGATCTGGCTGCAGTTTTTAAGTAGAATTGTTGCTTAAATTGCTAACTGAAGCTTTTTGCTGGTTTTCTAGGTGCTTTGGGATGTGTGTTTGAGTTTCTTTTCTTCGGTAGGGTGACTTTCTTGCGCTCTCTCTCTCTCTCCTCTATTAAGGAGTTAATGGCTGTAGTTGTACAACATTATAGGGTTTAGGGGTTTATAATTTTCTGATTTTAGTCAAGGGTTTTGGTTTCAGGTGGGGACTAAATATCTTAGTGTGCTTTACTGGATTCACTAATTTATTTTATTTAAAAGATCGCTATTATTGCTTCACTTTGAAGTTGTTATTTGGTCCTTTTGTCTTCTGATATCTAAGGTGTTTTCTGCTTCAAGTTTCATTCTTCGAGCTTTCCTTTGTGTGTAATGGGCACCTCCTAAAAATCAATTGGGAGTTCTGAGTCTCATGCTTAGTGTTCTTGAGGTTTGATTTCTGGTGGGGATTGGTGCTCTCTTAAATTTACTTCTTTTTGTTGCTTCATTTGCAATTTGCAGCTTGCAAGTTGCGTTTCTTCTTGAGGTCCTTTTGGGATGACAAAGAGCAATTTTCTTCATTTGGGTTTGTTCTTGAAAAGTAGTGCCTGCCCTAAAACATACCAGCTTCAATTGAGGGGTTTTGGCTTCGTTTGAGCTGGGGCTAGGTTTTTGTTTCGGTAATGATGGTGCGGGACATTGTTATAGCAACTTTCGTCAAATGGGTATTCTTTGCTTGTTTTCTTTGTTCATCTTTGGGTCTTAAAACCTCATCCCAACCCTGTGATCCAAGTGATTATTTGGCACTGAAAGAATTTTCTGGAAACCTCACCAATGGGTCCATCGTTACAGCGTGGTCCAACAAGGCTAATTGCTGCCAATGGGACGGTGTTGTATGCGGAAATACTGGCAATGGTTCGTCTGATACTAGAGTGATAAAGCTAATTCTGCCGAGAAAGGGTCTCGAAGGGATAATATCGCAATCTTTGGGACGCTTGGATAAGCTAAAATCACTTGATCTCTCTTGCAATCATCTCCAAGGTGGATTGCCTATGGAGCTCTCAAGCCTGAAGCAGCTGGAGGTTGTTGATTTGAGCCATAACATGTTGTCAGGACCGGTTTCTGGGGTGCTTTCTGGTTTGTTGTCTATTCAGTCACTGAATATTTCTAGCAATCTGTTCAAAGAGGATTTATTTGAACTTGGGGGATTTCCAGATCTTATTGTATTCAACATGAGCAACAATTCATTCACGGGACGAATCCCTCCTCACTTTTGCAGCTCCACTAGTTGGATTCGGATTCTTGATTTGTCAATGAACCATCTTGTTGGCAATCTTGAAGGCTTAGACAATTGCAGCACATCTCTCCAGCAATTGCATTTGGATTCCAATTCACTTTCAGGCTCTCTCCCGGATTCTCTATACTTACTATCAGCTCTGCAGCAATTCTCTATCTCTAACAACGACTTATCAGGCCAGTTAAGCGAAGAATTGAGTAAGCTTTCCAGCCTTAAAACCTTGATTATTTATGGAAACCGGTTCTCAAGCTATGTTCCAAATGTGTTTGGTAACCTTACACAGCTAGAACAACTTGTTGCACATTCAAATATGTTTTCTGGGACATTACCTTCAACACTGGCATTATGCTCAGAGCTTTGCACACTTGACTTGAGAAATAACTCTCTAACTGGTCCAATTGATCTTAATTTCACTGGATTGCCTAGCCTCAGTACTCTTGATCTTGCCACTAATCATTTGTTTGGGCCCCTCCCAGATTCCCTGTCTTATTGCCAAGAACTGAAAGTTTTGAGTCTGGCTAAGAATGAGTTAACTGGCCATATCCCCAAGAGTTTTGCAAATTTCACATCCCTTTTGGTTCTCACTTTATCAAACAATAGTTTTCTGGACCTATCTGGGGCATTATCTGCACTGCAGCAGTGCAAAAACCTCACCACTCTTATCCTCTCAAAGAATTTCATTGGTGAAGAAATTCCCAGAAATGTGAGTGGGTTTGAGAATTTAATGGTATTATCACTTGGAAATTGCGCTCTCAAAGGCAAAATTCCATCTTGGTTGTTAAGTTGCAGGAAGTTACAAGTTCTTGATTTGTCATGGAATCAATTGGATGGCAGTATCCCTCCTTGGATTGGTCTAATGGAGAATTTGTTTTACTTGGACTTCTCAAATAACTCGCTCACTGGAGAGATCCCAAGAAGTTTGACTGGGCTAAAGAGCCTCATTTCCCTGCACTGCAATAAATCCAATGCTTCTGCTGGTGTTCCACTGTATGTTAAGAGAAATCGGAGTGCTAGTGGTTTGCAGTACAACCAACCCACAAGTTTTCCGCCCTCACTATATTTGAGCAACAATAAAATAAATGGGACAATTTTGCCTGAAATTGGGCTGTTGAAGGAGCTCCATGTCTTAGACTTGAGCTGGAATAGTATAACTGGGACCATACCTAGCTCCATTTCAGAAATGGAGAACTTGGAAGCTTTAGATTTGTCATCCAATGATCTGTACGGGTCAATTCCCCCAGCATTTGAGAAGCTGACTTTCTTGTCGAAATTCAGTGTGGCTAATAATCACTTGAAGGGGCAAATACCAACTGGAGGGCAGTTCTCTAGCTTTCCGAGTTCAAGCTTTGAGGGAAATCCAGGACTATGTGGAGGAGTAGTTTCTCCTTGTAATGTCATTAACAATATGTTGAAGCCTGGTATTCCATCTGGTTCAAACAATAGATTTGGTAGAGGAAACATTGGAAACATCCTGGGGATAACAATCACAATAGGAGTGGGGCTTGCATTGATCCTGGCGATTGTTTTGCTTAAGATGTCAAAGAGAGATGTGAGAGATCCAATTGAGGATTTAGATGAGGAAGTCAGCTGGCCGCACAGGTTATCTGAAGGCCTTGGGTCTTCCAAGATGGTGCTTTTTCAGAATTCAGAGTGCAAGGATCTTACAGTTGCAGACTTGTTGAAGTCTACAAATAACTTCAACCAAGCAAATATCATCGGCTGTGGTGGATTTGGCCTGGTTTATAAGGCCAACTTTCCCAATGGTACCAGAGCAGCAATTAAGAGGCTTTCTGGGGATTGTGGTCAGATGGAACGTGAATTTCGTGCTGAAGTGGAAGCACTTTCAAGGGCTCAACACAAGAATCTTGTTTCTCTTCAAGGTTATTGTCGTCATGGTAATGACAGATTATTGATTTATTCATACATGGAGAATGGAAGCCTGGATTATTGGCTACATGAGTGTGTTGATGGAGCTTCATTTCTTAAATGGGATGTGAGACTGAAGATAGCGCAAGGTGCAGCATCTGGGTTAGCCTATCTGCACAAAGTCTGTGAACCACATATAGTTCATCGGGATGTGAAATCTAGCAACATACTTCTAGATGAAAATTTTGAAGCTCATTTGGCTGATTTTGGCCTCTCAAGGCTACTTCGTCCCTACGATACTCATGTTACTACAGATTTGGTTGGGACTTTAGGCTATATTCCTCCTGAATATAGTCAGACATTGACAGCTACCTGCAGGGGTGATGTTTACAGTTTTGGTGTCGTACTTCTTGAGCTGGTTACCGGTAGAAGGCCTGTGGAGGTTTGCAAAGGAAAAAACTGCAGAGATTTGGTCTCCTGGGTGTTTCAGATGAAGTCTGAAAAAAGGGAGGCAGAGATTGTGGACTCATCGATCTGGGACAAAGGTCTCGAGAAGCAGCTGTTTGAAATGCTTGAAATTGCCTGTAGATGCTTAAACCAAGATCCTAGGCGGAGACCCCTCATTGACGAGGTTGTTTCATGGCTTGATGGTATCGGAATTCAGGGTGCTTGATTAACTATTATGATTCATGGTCATTAGCTTCTGTCGGAGGAATGGTATACCTGTAAAGCGAACGCTATTATTCCAAGTTTCTACAATGTTGGAGCAAGTCTTGACCAAGCAACTTCGTTTTTCCTCCATGGAAGCAATCCTTAGTACTGTATATTGACAAAAAGAGCTGTGTACAAATAGGCTCTTTTGGCCCTTTTTATATCAGAAATAAGCATCATAAAGTATCTTCATTTTTGTATAGAGCTTTTCTTTCCAATCTTCCCCACCTTGAACACCATGTGAAAAATCAACGCCTTCCAATCTGTTGCACAAGCAATTTCAATGGTTCTATTCAGTCTTCAGTTTTTGAATTGTTTTTATTTTCTTCCTTGTGTATGTGATGTCCGTAATTAATGTGGGGTGATGACATAGACAGGGCCATGCTTACTCTAAATAATACAAGGACAAACTAAAGATATTAACAGTATTGCCTGTAGATTCCCTGGAGTTCATGGAAAAATGTTCCAACTCGATCGTATTTCAAAGAGCATTGGAAATGGCTTGTATTTCCAAAGTTTGTTCTGGAAAACCAAGCTAGAGTCTGCAAATGCTATTCATCTCAATGGTCTGAGAAGAAGCTCGAGTGAAGCAACACTCAGCAATCGCCGAAAGCATGAAGATGATTGGTTCAAAGAGAAGCTAAATTTGTCCATAAGAACCGAAAGAAGTAAGTATGGTTTGGGTGCTTTTTTCTGTGTTTGGTGAGGGTTTGTTATTTGGTAGCCATCAGTTGATATGAGATTGAGACAACACCACAGACAGGGTTGCCTTTAGGTTACCTTCTTTTTGACTTGTCACATATGATCGGAGAAAAACACCAACTGCTACAAAAGGCAACTTAGCAACATGGTGATGTGAAACCCACAAACAAGAAAAAGTTATTCCCAGATTTTAACAAATACAGTGTAGGGAACTCAAAAGTGGCTTTTAGCAGGACAAAAATCAAGAGATTCTTTGAGCTAACAGTAATGCATGACTAAAATACCATTCTCTCTTGATAAAATCAAACATTTAGGATTCCTTTTATATTTCTTCACATGACATTAACACATATTGATTTTTCATAAAATACTTGTCAATGATTAATAAACAGAAATCCTTATCATCACGTATATATTAAAAAGGAGTTGAGCTCTGGTCCACGTAATATCCAGCAACTGTATGAAATATGACTTGAAGGTTTGAACAGTTAAGAACAGTTAAAGGTCCAAAATCAATAACAGAGGAGTTGCATGAGGTTAGGTATACATCCTTTTCTCGTAACCTTTGCAAGATTTTCTGCCACCTCGGCCTCTGGGGCTGGGATTACTACTAAACATGAGCAGTAAACCAAACACTTGTAATAAGATCGCAACCTGTCTTGTTTGCTTGTCCTATAAAATAAGGCATTGCTCTATGGTACACCAAAACCTTTCAGATCAAGAATTTGGGTTATGATGTCAATATTTAATTATTATTATATTTTAATTGGAAACTAAACTGTTAAATCATGTTATTCATCAAATTCCACTTCATTTGCCATTTAAATTACTCAATTTGCTCCTATAGAATCGATTCTAATGTGAGAAAATAAAACTAAACTTAGAAAATGTCAACCGCATTGGATTTGATGTTTAGAGGACACTATGTTATGTTTATTGGAATCATCCTATTTGGCTATATGGCTTTGCAGGAGCCCTCTATTCTGCGACGAGTTGTCGAAGCTTACTCATGACCCACACCAGCATCTGCTGGCCCAAACCAACGTAGAACGAAATGAAGGGGAAAAAGCACAATTAGATCCAAGGCTTTTGAGCGACCCAAAAAGACGAGCTCCACAATCATGAAACGTCCCGAAAATCGTCAACATGGATCATTCTTAGCCTGTCAAAAACTTTTCGAGAAGAACGTGTCAAATCCTGGAAACGTGTCAATTTCTCCAGTGAGTCACACCGCTTGCTGCCTCCTCAACGCTACATATATATCTACTCACTGCATGCAGAGAAAAGTGGCTTCTGTACCACAGTGATCCAATCCACAAGGAACAATGACTGGGATATTTTTGGCAAAGAGAATCACTGTTACTGACATATTTAAAGCTTCACTTAAGCACAAGCCTCCTTATGTCTGCTTCTCCACCGCTTTTGAACGTGCCGAGGTACCAACTTTTTTTTTTCTTTTGCCAGGTTTGGAAGGTATTCCACGACTGGGTTATTCACTCAGTAGCGAAGTTAAAAAGTCTATGCTTTGATTCCGCACAGTTTCATTCCTAACAATTTGATATACTATATTTTGTTAGGGAAGCAATGCAGGGGCAGAGACCAGAGGAGAAAGATGTGGCCCAGATGGGACACCAGGGATATCTTCAGGTACAGGAAAAGATCCTTCGAGCCAAGGCATGTACGAGGCCAAGCAACAAGCATTAGATATAGACGAGAGCTCAAGCTCGGGAGCAGATCAGTTCGTAGCTGATACAGCCAAAGAAGGGGTGAGAAAAGCTACGGAAACGGCAGATACAGTTGGAGATGCAGCTAAGAAGACCATGGATGGTGCTTGGGAAGCAAGTAAGGAGGCCAACGAAAAGATTAGAGAGAGAGTAGTAGGTGATAATAGGAGCAGCAATAGAAATAGAGAGGAAGACCAAGTAGTTGTGGAGGTTCGACATATGGATGGACCTATTGATACAGTAGAATATAGGAACGTAGACAAGAATTGAATGGAGAAATGCAGACTTCTGTTGCCGCTCTTTATCTGAAAACTAATTAGAAACTCTTTTTCCTTGACAATTGCCTGATTTAGTGTTTCGTTATAGCGAGCATTAAAATATAATGAAAGCTTGGGATGAGAGAATAATTAATAATTAAATAACATATGTATCATCTGTAATAACATGATAATATGATCGAGCTAGTAGCCTAAGATTGGGCCATAAAGGACCCAATTATGTACATTGTGTTGTCATGATAACAATGCATATCAGCATATGATTACTTCTGATATTGAACATATAATTCGTCTTGGAAGAGGCACGACCACCTTTGGCAGTTGATTGAAAGTGGAGAAGCTCACAAAGAGAAATCAATCTCTTAACCGAATAATTCGTCTTGCAATAATTCAGTGTTTACGTTCACACATAATATGAGGTCCC
>CAOGCB010256261.1:0-12465 GCA_948266635.1 Cnidoscolus chayamansa
TCCTTAACCAGCGCAAATATATCATGGATATGCTTCAAGATGCTGGAATGATTGAAGCCAAAGCCACCTCAATAATACTACCTAAAGATCTCAATCTTTCCCTCATAACTAGCCCATCCTTAACCAACCCTAAAAAATACAGACGATTAGTCCGTTGTCTACTGTATCTTAACCTAGCCAGACTAAACATTACATACACAACATAACAACTAAGACAATACATGCATCAACCTAGAAAAAGTCACTGGCAGGCAACAATTCACACACTAAAATATCTAAAAGGAACACTAGACAATGGAATTTTCTTACCCATTTCTGACGACCTGAAGCTCCGCACTTTCTATGATGTTGATTGTGCTGCACGTCCACTCACTCGGAAATCTTTAATTGGCTTTTGCATCTTCCTTGGCCCTTCCCTCATTTCTTGGAAAATAAAGAAATAACAGACTATGAGCCACTCTTCAGCTAAAGTAGAATACCAAAGTATGGCATTTAATGTCTAGGAGCTACAATGGCTCAGTTACCTTCTCAAAGACTTCCACATCAACATGGACTTACCTATTCTTCTTCACTATGATAACAAAGCGGCACAACACATTGCCTCCAACTTGGTCTTCCACAAACGAACAAAATATTTGGACATTGACTGCCACATTGTTTATGAACAAGTCAAAAGTGGTTTAATCAACATCGTGATTGTTTCCTCCAAAAATCAGATCATCGATATCTTCACCGAATCACTCAACTCTCTCTAGTTTCACTCTCTGCTTGCCAAGATGAGATTTTGTGCCCTAAACCCCATCTCATCTTGCTGGGGGGCTAAAGAAGCACAAAAACGACAACACTTAAATATCAAATAAAATCCCAAATGACACTATTTTGATAAAAAAATAAAATGGTACCATTTTTGTCACAAATAAACTATTTTTCTCTCTTCTTCCTGTACAACTTTTCTATTTTATTTCTTCCATTTGTTCAAGCAACAATGGGATTGTTAATTATAGCAAAAAGGACCATACATGGGTGTTCATTAGCTGACCAAACTAAGGATAAGACCAGACTGGTCTATTTGGTTTGGTCCAAGATCAGACCGATTTTAAATCGGTCTAGTCCTCGGTCTATATGTTTTAGCTTATTCGACTTCGTTCCGGTTCAGTTCGATTTGATTTGGTTATAGTCTAGATCGATGGACTGAAAAAACCCCTAAAACCTGTGTATACCTAACCTTATGACACTTACTTCACTCACATATTACTCACACTTAGGAGCAAGGACTCTCAGATGGTCAAAGGGAACACTGAGAATGTTAGGAAAAAAATAATAAACCATAATATAAAGAACAAACTTTGAACACAATTCAAGTGTTCAAATGCCCTATTTTTTTTTCTGGATATTTATTCAATATTTAGACTAAAGCTAATTAAGTACTTAGAAATCCAATCATTCTTAAAAATCCAAATTTAATTTAATTCAATTGTTTGATTAAGATTTATAAATACTTATAACTCTTCATAAACTTTTGATGTGGGACAAATTTTTCAATAACTATAAAATATCTAACAGAGTATCACTAGAAGTGGTTAGATTTAATTACGAGATTTCAAGGTGGACGGTTATAAGAGACATATATAAAGTCAGTGATTTAGGGAATCAAGGTTATTCAACTCTACTTTTGTGAATGTATTTGATTTAGTTCAAATCAATAAAAAAAATTCAAATCAAACCAAATAAATTGAGAATTTCAAGAAAAGAAAAATTAAATCGAATCAAATTTTCATATAAACTAAATTGAATTTCCAAATTAAATTGATTTAATTAGTTATTTTTATTCAAACTGAATATTACTAACCTCTAATTATATCTGTAAATTTTATTAGTGTAATAAAAAGTGAAGATAGTGGTAAATTATTGATAGATTATAGTTCTATAAAATTTTATTTGTTAAATGATACACGTGAGTTTCACATGTCTTTTTGAAAACTAATATCTAGAAGATATTTATTTATTTTTATTTTAAAATATTTTAACCACTATTAATTGGCTCCACTTAAATTTCACTTTAAAAAGTATTCAATTTTTCATGTTTTCAAATAAAAATGATATTTTCATTTATAAAAATGTAAACGTGGAGATGAAAATTTTGATAATAATTACTTATATTTACAATCTTATGAGCTTTAACACAGAATTCTTTTTCTTTCTCCTCCGCTTGGAGAAGCGACTAACCATAAGAAAGTCTCTTAAAAGTAGCTGATGATTCTAATGGATGTCTGGATTAGAAACTTCTAAATCATACGTGTCTTTCTTTCTGTCACATTTTGGGATTGTAATAGACAAGTCATTAATATATGATATGGTTTGACGTCCTTTTGCGATGAGGATGTTAGGGGTTAAGCAAATATCATTTATGCTTTCTTGATTTATAGAAATATTTACTATAAAAAAATAAAAATATAATGAGATGATAATAGCTTTATTGGTAATTACGGATAATTTACCGATATAATAATATGAAAATTAAAACAATAAATTTAAAATAAAAATTGTGATGCTATACCAATGACTCACCGATAAAATATTAGTAATCAAAATAGTGATGCTATAAAATATTATCATGAAAACAGTTCATTAATATTTTTAATAAGAAATTAAATATAATTACGTTATTTTATATAAAATATTCAGACAAAATCATATTATCAGTGACTTTTAATAAAAAAAATTAAAAATCATTATATTAGTTTTATAAAATATTTCGTTAGTTTAGTAATAAATAAAATATAATTACGTTAATTTTTATAAAATATACCAATGATAATATTTGATAAGAAATTAAATATAATTATATTATTTTTAATAAAATATACTAAAGAAATTTGTTCTACGGTAACTTTTAATAAAAGATTAAATATAATTATATTATTTTTTTCATAAGAAATTAAATATAATTATTTTATATTTATAAAATATATTGATGAAATTTTTTAGCCTGTAATTTTTAATAAAAAATTGAATATAATTACATTATTTTTTTATAAAATATTTTGTGGATAACTTTTAATTAAGAAATTAAATACAATTATATTATGCTATGTATATGATGATGTGTATACTATGCATATGAATGAATGTTTATGTGAAATATTATGTGAGTTCATGTGGTGACATATGAACTAAATGTTATGTTAATGATGTTCGATGTTTTGCCTTCTTAACAGAAGCAAATATGAGTGGAGCACGTGATCAACTCATTTATCAGGAATTCCTCCTAAACATGAAGGAATAAAAGATCTCCCTATCACCTCTACATCGAGGTGCTGCGCAAGAAGGAGCTCACAGAGGGATACATCAAGGGACTCACAAAGATCCTTTGATGTAAACAAGGAAGCTGTAGAGCCTTCCAGAATGTCCATGGGAGACTTTCCAATTGAGGATGTAGGAAGGAGAGATGAGAACTTGCGTATAGGTGTCGGAGGAGGTGTAGAAGGGTATACCAGTGTGAAGGGTATCAGCTTATGGGTTTGCACCTCTGCCACAAAATTACGAATATGGGGGTAGTTACGATTACCATGGTAGTGGCACCACAGGGTAGCAGAACTACCCTTATTACCCTCCCTACATGCCTTATCCATACGAAATGTACCCCCTTACACACCTTATAGAATGTACCACTATATTATGTCTACCTAGGGGTAGTACTAGAGAACCCAAGCCCATCAATCCTACCAGTTCCATCAGAACCATAGTCAAATACAAAACCAGTTGCCCCACCACCTCAACCATGTATGGAATCTCCAGAGAGTAGTGGCAAGACTAAGATGACAAGCTACTTGAAATTGGACGCTCCTAAGTACAAAGAGGGAGATGATCCATTTAAGTAGATAAAGGCAGTCAAGATTATTACAGATGAGTTGGGGACAGATGACAGTAAAGGCTAGATGTAGGAAGTCACATAAAGGTTTGTACAGGTTTAGGACTACAACATGTTATAGATGTGGTCAAGAGGGCCATTTCTCCAGAGAGTGTCCTAACATGACATGGCAAGCATAGACTTAGCAGACGGGTATGAGTAGTGTAGCTCAATTGGCTACTAGACCGAGTTCTGCTGTGGCCCCATAAGGCTGAAGTTAGAAGAGGTTTTGAGGAGCAAGATCTTCAGGGGCTCAGTTAGGAGGCTCAATAGCACCAACTAGGATATTCACCATGACACAGTTAGAGGCTAATAGCTCCAACATGGTGATATCAGGTACACTTCTGATCGGTAGTTCTCATGTGCTTATTTTGCTAGATCTAGGTGTCTCTCATTCATTTATATCACCGAGGGCAATGAGTAGTATCAGATTCATTGTTGTTCTAATAGAGTGTTCGTTATGGGTTAGTGGACCCAAGTGTGATCCAACATTGGCAAAGATGTGTTGTTAGTGTTATCCAGTCTTTATTGAGGGTAGGTGCCTTTATCATAACTATTGGTGTTCGACTTTACAAATTGACATCATACTAGGTATGGATTGACTATCTCTATATGATGCTATCTTAGACTGCATGAACAAGGTAATTGGGTTCAAATGACAAGATGGATCATACGTTACGTTTTAAGGGGACACCGAAAGTATGCCCACTGATTTGATGTCTTATATAAAGGCATATAGATTGCTTAGGATGGGGTGCTAGGGTTTTATAGCCTATGTTAGGATAATAGATCAAAGTGTGAGAAAGCTAGAGTTAGTGCCAGTAATAAGGGAGTTCCCTGATGTATTCTCTACAAGCCTTGTAGGTTTGCATCTAATAGGGAGATAGAGTTTGAGATAAAATTTCTACCGGGGGTTAGACCAATTTCTATCCCACCCTACAAGTTGGCTCCTATAGAATTAAAGGAATTAAAGATGCAGTTACAAGAATTAGTTGAAAAGGGTTTCATCATACCAGGTAAATCACCATGGGGTGCACCTGTACTGTTTGTGAGAAAGAAAAATAGAATTATGAAGAATAAGTACCCACTGTCGCGAATTGATGATTTGTTCAACTAGTTGGTAGGAGAAAGGTGCTTCTCTAAGATAAACTTGAGATCAGGGTATCATGAATTACGAATTAGAGAGAGTGATCTATCTAAGAATGTATTCCGTGTGAGGTATGTGGCATTATGAGTTCCTTGTAATGCTGCTGTTTGGGTTAACACATGCCCCAGCTGCATTCATGGATCTCATGAATAGAGTTTTCAGACCATTTCTAGATCACTTTGTGATAGTCTTCATCGATGATATCCTAATGTATTCTAGAAATGCAAGAGGAGCATGCCTGACACCTCATACTAGTTCTACAGACATTGAGAGAGCACCAATTGTACGTGAAGTTCTCAAAGTGCAAGTTTTGGCTAAGCAACATATCTTTCTTAGACCACATGATGTTAGAACATGGCATCAAGGTGGACCCTAAGAAAGTAAAGGTAGTAGCAGACTGACCTACACCCATTATGGTTACAAAGATCAAGAGTTTTCTAGGTTGGCTGGCTACTATAGGAGATTCGTATAGGATTTCTCTAAGATAGCTATTTCAATGACACAATAGGCATAGAAGAACCAGAGGTTTGTTTGGTCTGACGCATATGAAGAGAGTTTTTAGAATTTCAAGACAAAGTTGACCACATCACTAGTGTTAGTCTTACCGAAGATAGGGGAAGACTTCACCATTTATTGTGATACGTTTAGAATGGGATTAGGGTGTGTTTTGATACAAAATGATGGAGTCATATCATATGCGTTGAGATAGTTAAAGAAACATGAGAAGAACTCCCTGACTTATGATTTGGAGATGGCTGTAATGATATTTGAATTGAAGATGTGGAGACACTATTTATATGGGGTCGGATGTGAGATCTTCATAGATCACAAGAGTCTTCAGTACATTCTGACTCAATAGGAGCTAAATTTGAGATAGAGATGATGTGTAAATCTGCTTAGTGATTATAGTTGTAGAATACAATACCATCCTGGCAAAGCAAATGTAGTAGATGATGACCTTAGTCGAAAATCATGGAGTAGCCTATCTGACAGAGGACCCTAGTTTACGTTACGATTTTGGAAAAGTCTACAGAATGCTATGGGAACACAACTGGATTTTAGCATAGCCTTCCATCCATGGACGTATGGATAGTCTGAGAGGACCATTTAAGTAATATAAGATATGCTTCAGATGTGTGTGTTGGATTTTAGAGGTTCTTGGAAGCAACATATACCATTAGTGGAGTTTGCTTACAAAAACTACTACCATTCGAGCATTAGAATGGCTCTATATGAGGCTTTGTATGTAAGGAAGTGTAGATCTCTTATATGTTGGTAAGAGTTCAGAGAACGTACATTGGTTGGACTCGAAATTATGGAGGTCACCAACAGGGTGATTCCCATAATTAGTTAAAGACTGAAGACCACAATCATCATGGAGAAGAGCTATGCTGATGTTAGACGGAAGCAAATAGTGTTACAGGAGGGGGATATGGTATTACTGAAGGTCTCTCCTATGAAGGGGTGGTTCATTTTGGAAAAAAGGGTAAATTGGCTCCTAGGTACATCGGACCCTATGAGATGTTATAAAAGTTGAGTGATGTCACCTATAAGCTCAATTCACCTTCTTCTATAGAGAGGATTCATCCTGTTTCCCATGTATTTATGCTGAGAAAGCATGTGGTAGATCCTAGCAAGGTTGTCAGAGAACTAGAGTTTGAGATTGAAGAGAATCTCACATATATAGAGCAACCTATCCGAATTCTGGACACACAGGTCAAGAAACTACGGAACAAGGAGATGCCTATGGTTAAAGTATTGTCGAACCACTATAATGTAGAAGAATGTACATGGGAAACTAGGGAATCTATGGTTCAAGAGTACTCCCACCTGTTTCACAATTGAGAGTTAGAGTAGAAAGTACTTCCCCATTAAAAAATGAAAACGATGTAAATAAGTTATACTATGTAATATACGATGTTATGCTAGATGTTATGTTATATGTTATGTGCTATGTGTATGTTCTATGTTCTATGTATGTATTTTGAATATTCGAGGACGAATGTTCCTAAAGGTGGGAACTATGTAATGCCCAACACTTTTTCGACCTCTCTAAATTCCCAATTGGAATATTCAAAAATCGAGCAGGAATAGTGATTAGGGGTTAAAATGTCATGTTTTAAAAGTTTAAAGACTAAAATATAAAATTCAAAGACTAAGATGCAAAGATGGTAAAGTTGAGGGATTAAAGTGAAGTTTGGATAGGGCAAGCTTGGAGGATGAGGTTCAGCAGCATAACTTAAGAGTTTGGTCGCCGAAACCAATTTGTCACCTCTACTATAAATAGTGGAGGTAGTCAACTGAAATGAGGTTTTGAATGAATTTTCAAACTCTCTCGTTTTCTTTCAATATCCAGAAGCTCTTCAGAAAACCTAACTAAAATTAAAGTAAAGCTTAAGATAATGATCAAGTTGAAGTTAAAGGAAGAATAGAGGAAAAGTGAATGGCTTGAATAAAAGCAAAGAAAAAGAGGTTAGATTCGAGTTCTAACAAGAACTTTTAATCTAGGTTAGTAAAGATGAATTAGCTAATGAAAAGAATGAAAAATGGACTTAAATGCAACATGCAAACGATTTAAATTAGGTTTTAGGGTAAGTTGAATAAAATTTGATGAAAATTGTTAAATGAATTAAAGGATGGACAATGCATTTTAAAAGTGAAATGAGATGTTGAATAAGTACTAAAAGGTAAAAAATAATGTTACATGTAACTAGAATTGAAAATGGTAAAAGCAATCATAAGTTTAGGTTTATGAAAGTTATGGAAGAATGCATGAAAATGATGAGTTGATGAATGCATGTTGTTGAAATTAAATTGATGTTGTTGATGGAAGTTCATGGCAATATTTGAAGTTATAGAAATGCAATTGAGTTGAATTTGCAGGTTTTAGCATGTTGGTCATGCATGAACTGAAGTTTTGCTCACTACCAAAATCCAGGTATGACGGCCAAAAGTAAGGTTAGGCTGCCAAAACTGGAAGCAATTCAACATAGGGAGTTGAAATCCAGCTTTGGCCGCCGAAACTTGTGGCATAAGGGGCTTGTGGCAGCCGAACACTGCTGCCGAAAGGGGGACTTTAGTCTTTGTAAGAGAGAATTTTGATTGCCGAACCTGCCTTCAAAAGTCTTATGCCCAATCATTTTAACCTAAATTGTAAGGGTTGTTTATTTAATGTTTATGCTATGTTTAATAGGGGATTATGGGATTGTTTTAAGTATGTTTTGAGGTAAATGTTGAGTTTCTAATATGAAGTCTGAAATAAAAGATCTGACCTCAGAAATTAGGAATACTAGTGATGAACTAAGGATTCATCAATAACGTTTACGTTTCTTGGTGAATAGATACATATGAAATGTTTTATGATACAAAAAATAAATGTTTATGGCATGCTCTGCATCACAACTATTATAGGTTATTTTGTATTAGATCACAAGATTTGTTGCATTACATTTATTGCATGTTTTTGTGAAAGGTGATATTAGATGACCCTCGATCCCATATGTTTATGTTTATGATGACCATATATTATATCCCTAGGAATGTCCCTTATATATGTTTCATATTGTCCGTTTGGCATGTCCTTTGGGATGTACCACAAACTGTCCCACGGAAGTAACACAGACGAGGTTAGGAAATTCCAGGGGATGTCTATGTTATGTTTATGATATGGTGAGTCATAAATGGCTGAAAGAAGATTCTAGGTGCATATTTATGTTTCGTAGTTTAGGAAAATGGCTTGCCAATTAGATATGCTGAGGGATCTTAGTGACTATATTTACCTAAGGTGAAATATTTGACGATGTTGCATGTACACGAGCATGAAAGTAAGGTTTTATGTATATGTTTTCTATATCTTCTCAGAAAGCTATTCAAAATAGGTTACCCATTTTATGTCATTCCATCTCTTTTTCGATTCCCCATCCTGTTTTCCTCAGGTATGCAGGACTTACTAGAAAATGCAGGATAGATTGGACATGTCTCTATGAAAGTTAGTTATCTATGGTTTGCCCTTAGGAATGAAAAATGTAAAGTGCTAATGTGAACCCCTCCCCGAAGAATGCATTTTACCGTGTATGCAAGTGCCAATGAAATAGGGATGAATGCACGTGAATGTGTATGAGTCGCCACCTTGTTTAATTATTTTAGGGTAAACTAGGAAAAAACCCTATGTGACTCATTTTTAATTAATTAACCTAATTTTTAGATTAATTAGCCCAATAGATTAAAGCACAGTCTATGAACCCGAGGTGGATCCCGAGACCATGTCATGCATATTAACTAACCATTTTAAATGTAGTTGAAAATGCAGGGAAAAGTGTTTGATGATTTTGATGAATTTGATGCTTTTAGCAATTTTGATTATTTTGAAAATTGTGACTTGTTATTTGGGGTTTATTCCCAAACATGCCTACGTACCCTTTATTTGAATAAGGGATCAAAGTCAACGTAGTTCGAAATTGCCTTTCTGAAAGGGCTTTGATTTTGGGCCTTTAGGGCCAAATTGGGTTTTGGGCTTTTGCTGCCAAAATGGGTTTTTTGGGTACTTGGTGCCTAAATTGTGTTTTTTGGGCACTTGGTGCCTAAATGTGATTTTGGGCCTTTAGGACCAAATTGGGTTTTTCGGCCTTTAGGGCCTGATGGTGAATTTTGGGCCTTTAGGGCCAAATGATTTTTTGGGCCTTTAGGGCCTAATTGTGAATTATGGGCCTTTGGGGCCAAATGGTGAATTATAGGCCTTTGGGGCCAAATGGTGAATTATGGGCCTTCGGGGCCAAATTGGTTTAGTTGGGCCTTTAGGGCCAAATCTGGTTTATTGGTCATTTTAGGCCAGATCTGATTTTATTTGGGCCTTTTAGGCCAGATCTGTTCGAACTAGGGGTTAGACACTTTTTGGCCCATGAGTTCGGATCTAACTCGAATACCTCGATTATTTATTAACCGGGCATCCTAGCTTAGATCTGTTTAATTAAAATCGAATGAGATGGATGCATTATGCTAGGATTGGATTAAGAGTAGCAGAGAAGTATGCATATGATACTTGAATTGAAATAGGCAGAGTTTAGACGTCTTCCACTTTTGAGCTTCAGCTTGTCAGCTTTTAGTATCAATTATGTGATCACAAAATAATAATAATGCAACAAAAGAAATTAAAGAATGCAGAAAAGCACTAAAGGAATCGCAAGGAGCGTGGAGGGAGAGTGAAAGCTCATCAACACAAGCGGTGTGTAAAAATGAAGGCCGGGGGGTCAAATTATAGGGAAAAATCGGCCGAGGGCGGTAAGTTGAGGGCGGTAAGTTACCGCCTCGGGCGGTAGGTTACCGCCCGAGAGGCGGTAAGTAGAGGGCGGTAGCTTACTGCTTCGGGCGGTAGGTTACTACCCTAAGGCGGTAAGTAGAGGGCGGTAGCTTACCGCCTCGGGCAGTAGCTTACTGCCCTAGGGCGGTAAGTAGAGGGAGGTAAGGTACCGCCTCGGGAGGTAGGTTACCGCCCTCTAGGGCAGTAGGTCTGTTCATTTTCTGATTTTTTTCGTTCCGGAGGCTTTTTCGGGAGTTCCGGACCTCCAAAAATTATTCCGAGAGTACCTTTGGATTCCTCGCGATGTCCTGTACGTTTTGAGTACCATATTGGCATACTTCCGGAAACTTTTTTGAAAGGCCTCCGGTTTGGCTGGACTGTTTGTAGTCTGGGAAAACAGGCTTTCCGAACCTCAAAATTCGAGTATTCACAGTTGCCCCCCACTGGCAACCATAAAAATGATTTATGGGAGCCAGTGGTTGTCTGAATCGCGAATTTTGAGTTCGAGGGTTTGGACCTTCGTTTTGGTCATTTTTTGAACTACTTTTACTTACATTTAATCAGTAAAACAGTGCAATGCATGTATGGATGCCGGATTTTGGGGTACTTATTACCAAAATTGGGAATTTTGGGCCTTTGTGGCCAAACTGATTTATTTTGGGTCTTTGAGGCCACACTGATTTTTTTCGGGCCTTTGAGGCTGAATTAATTTTTCTGGGCCTTTGAGGCTGAATTGATTTTTTGGGCCCTTGGGGCCAAATTGATTTTTTTTTTGCCTTTGAGGCCTAATTGATTTTTTGGGCCCTTGGGGCCAAATTGATTTTTTGGGCCTTTAAGGCCTAATTGATTTTTTGGGCCCTTGGGGCCAAATTGATTTTTTCGGGCCTTTGGGGTCTAATTGATTTTTTAGGGCCTTTGAGCCTAATTGATTTTTTATTTTGGGGCCTTTGAGGCCTTGATTTCTGAATCTTTTTTCAGTCACAGTATGCACAGTTGGACTAAAAGTCTCTTTAAAGTAGAAAAGATCAATTTTGAGGAGGTATGGTGTCTCCAATTGCTACACTTAGAGGAGTGGTTTATTGAATGGGACTTTTTATGTGCTTGCATCAGACTTTGGGACTCGGAAGCCCATGTTTTTCAGTTCGGGGCCATGATGGAGGAAATGTGCCCCCTCTTTGAGGAGGTTCTGTATAATTATAGGGTGCCCCCTGAATGCCCCTTTGGTCAGGCATGAGGTCAAAATTGGGTATGTTTGGTCGTTTGAAGGCATATTTTAGCCGGCCACAAGCTAGAGCTATGATTGTTGATGATCAGAAGGCAATTCTGCTGCCATAAGTTCTTGGAGACTCAATCAAATGTCCAAGTTGGATAAGGCTGAGGATACAAGCTTTTGTTTTCTGTTTGCTTGCTGGTTTCTTATTCAACAAGGACACAGGCTTTGGGGATTTGCAATTCTGCCCTGATGATTAGGCGAATGGAAAGGATGAGCTGCATTTGGCAGTATTGTTCTTACCGAGACCATTCAGAGTCTGGATCGAGCGGCTTTAAGCCATGAAGAATTGGACAATTTTTCCTTCGTTTTTTTTCTTTTCTTTTTTCTTTTTTTTTTCTTTTTTTTTTCTTTTTTTTCTTCTTCTTTCTTTTTCTTTCTTCTTTTTTTTTCTTTTTCCTTTTTTTTTCCGTCACCTCACCTTAGAAAAGATTAGGAGGAACGCATTGCTAAGTGAGTTGGAGGGATGGACTGACATAGGCGATGAGATTGTTTTAACTCTTAGGGAGACATGTGAGACGTTGGGAGCTAGAGAGGACACGGATGATATTGCTTTATGCAGATACAAAGTGTAACATCCCGAAATTGTGTGTAATATCAAAATTATGAATAGATGATTTAATGGAGAATATTTTTATCATAAATGAATTCTTAATTTAATATTTTATATAAAAATAATTATGAATACAATAGTGAAAAATAAAATGAAGTGTAAAACATAACATGAAAATAGTGAAAATATCCATATTGTGTTCATATTTTCGAGAATCAATTGATGTCTAAAAATAATAAATAATATACCAATATAAAGCTATGAATGTTAGCTACAATTATCCAGAATA
>CAOGCB010256270.1:0-14635 GCA_948266635.1 Cnidoscolus chayamansa
TTGATAAATGAAATAGTCCACATAAATTATCGACGAATAACTCGAATGGAAATTATTTACAATGAATGTTATTTTATTATTATTATCTACACCCACTGAGCAAAAATGCTCAGCGAGTTGGTTTTTGCCACACGCAGGTACCAGTCCTCGGAGGCCCTGATTTGCGGAGGCCACACAAGGACGTGACAGCGAACATCGTGAAGTATGTAAATATTTTTGTAATATTTTGGCATGTACTAGGGACTTAACTTTTGTAATGTAATTAATGTAAATAATGCGATTTTATATTTTGGGTATGTAAATATAAGAACATTAATATTAAGCGAATTTATTTTGTTATCATTATTTTATATGATTGTTCATATTTTAATACGACTGTAAAAAAAATTTGAGAAGAAAGGTAGCGCCGCCTGTCGAAATCTTCGGGTCTCGGCGGGAGGGACGCTACATAGTAGGTTTGTAGTAGTATTTGCGAGCGCGACTTATTGACTCGTGAGCGCGACTTGCTTCTGTCAAAGAGAAACTTTGGGAAAATGATAAGACTTAGAACATGTTTTGGGGAACCTAGTGTAGACTTTTGTTCATAGTATTTAACTAATACTTTTGAATGAAAAGTACCTATGTATATTAATAAAAGAATTCTAATGTGAAATAGGTACACAAAGCTAGAATATCTCGGAAGATCGAGCTAGAAGGGATAAAGGAAAAGCGATAAAAGGTAAGTTATGGATTATCGTGCAAATATGTGCACGATGACATTATTTGAAATGTGTGTTTCTATTGAATTTTCTAATTTGTTATTATTTGAAAACCTGGTGAGCAAATTGAAATGTAGTTTGGGGCCACCAAAGATATTTGATATAGAAGTATGTTTTTATATAGGGAATTGAGAAAAGTGAATGTTGAATGTTGTGTGCCTTGTTTGTGAATGTGAAATGTGAAGTGAATTATTGATTGATTTGTTGTTGATAATTTGATATTGAGCATGAAAGTGAGATATAACACTTGCACATGACTTATTAAGATATAAGATATGATAGTGCATATGAGGATGTGACATTCATACAGCATATCATACATGACATGAAAAAGAAAAGGGGAAATGGCGGGTGATACCGAGAAGGAACCCGACCATAAAAAAAATGAAATGGCAAGTGATACCGAGAAGGAACCAGGCCAAGAAAAAAAAAAGAAAAACAAAAAGAAAACGAAAAAGAAATGGAAGGTGATACCGAGAAGGAACCTAGCTAAGAAAAAGAAAAGAAAAAAAAGAAATGGTGGGTGATACCGAGAAGGAACCCAACTAAAAAGAAAAAAAAAAGAAAAGAAAAAGAAATGGTGGGTGATACCGAGAAGGAACCCAACCATAAGAAAAGAAAAAGAAAATGTGGGTGATACCGAGAAGGAACCCAACCTAAATATGAAAAGAAAAGAAATGATGGGTGATACCGAGAAGGAACCCAATCAAATGAAAAAAAAAAGGGAATGGTGGGTGATACTGAGAAGGAACCCAACCATGGGTGCATATCATGAATGCATCCAAATCATACATTGAGACATTGCATAATGTAATTGAGATTCATTAGATATTGATGATGATAAGAGAATATGACTGTAATGATTGTATTTGTGGATATTTGATGACACTAAATGTGTAATCAATGTTTGTCGATGTGCATGCTTTATTTTGATGTTATGCATGCTACTTGTGTGTGAGTATAACTTACTGAGTATTGTACTCAGCGTTTATCCCTGATGAACGCAGGTGAAAGCAGCAAGAGAAACCAGGACAATCAGTGATACTGTACAGTTACAGAGGTATAGAGTTGTAATTAAATATGTATCCCAAAGCTACTGTAATATGTAGATTTATTTTGTAACTATCACATTAAGTAGAGGCAGTATTGTAATAATATATTTATGCTGCGTGAATACTACTCTGATAAAGGTTTTGTAATAATGTTTTAATTTTGGTTTATGGTAAGATCTTTTGGTTGTTGATATATGATGATAGATCTTTTGAAATGATGATATTTTAAATGTTTAGAAAATAAAAAAAAAATTCTACAGATTTTTACAGGGTGATGACCCAAAAATTATCCCTTACAGGGTGAGTAATGATTTTCTGTAATGGAAGTGGGAAATCATTAATAATTTTGTGGGAGGCATGTCATGGCATGTCAGCCTTTTATGATAACCCACTTGTTGGGCAAAAGTGTCATATTAATATCTAAATGCAACAAAAAAAACAGTGTAAATATGGATACTCGTGAACAAAGAAACTCAACACACAGTCGACAAGATGTTCTTAAAGAAACGAGTCTACTTATTTTATTTCAAAATAAATTATTACAATTGGTGGAATGTTCCTTCAATCCCATGTAGTAAGGGGGAACACCTACAATGATTGTTGTAAGCTTACAAGCATCCCTAGCAACTACAGTAGCCCACATGGCCAATTGGCTTGGTCCTCACTAATGCTCAACTAGTCACTCACCTTAAAGAGCTCTTAGGACATCATGGTCTATTTGGGGAAGAGAAATCACAATGTCTCCCCTGGCACCCCTTTCTAAATCAATAACTACAAGTATTTGGCACTTTATAATTAGTGTGAAACACTTTACAAAAATTATTCTAAATTTTAAAAATATCAAAAAAATATTTCGTACTACTTAGAAAATTACAATTTAGTCCTTAGCCAATTTCGGCCAATTCCAACCCCTAACATTCTTCCCCACTCAAATGGCCGACATCCTCATCGACAAAGGTTATGGGTGTCACTTAAGCTATTTTTCACTCGCTGCAGCATTATGGCACTAATATTCTTGATTCTACATATCAATGTCCTTCACTAAGTGACGGATTTCTAGTGAAGATTTTGATTGTTCACTTTAATTCCTCTTGCTTTTGATGAGTCGATGGTGTAAGCGAGCACTTGTTTATGCTTGTCTTGTATGTTCTTCAATCTTCTGCATTTAAGGTTATCTTTGAGATTTGGTGGTGTTGTTGATGTGCTTGAATGACGCTCTTCACTTTGATCTTCTGCTCGTTGCTCTTTTCTTTTCTCGCTCTTAGCCCTTGACGCTTTGTTCTCCTTCAATATATGTTCTTCTTGTTTTTTGTCTTTGTGGAAGAATGTTCTCCTCATTGATTTTGATTGTCCACAACTTATGCCTGATCCATGGATTAGTTGATTACTTTGGATGTATTCCCATCTCTACAAAATCACTAAGGATGAGAATCATGTGAAAATATATAAAATTTTCTGCAAGTTGTTGTTGGTAATCACATAATGTCAAGAAAGTCGAAAAGTAGGCAAAAAATATATAGAGACTCCCTCAAAAAATATGCAAGAATATAAAGACTCCTTCTTGTTTTGGTAGTTCACTTCTACATGCGATAATTGATGTCCATATAATTGGATAAGTTTGCTCGATATCTTCTTGGCATGTTCTTATGTGGTCTCCCTCGAACGAAGTCGTACTCTCATTAGTGTCGGCAACCACTATGTCTCCTTTGTGTCCTTTTGAGTGGTGTTTTCAGCTTTTAACTTCAATATTTCTGCTTTGTGTTCTTCCTTTTTAAGGGTTATGACTCTCCATGATCACCTTTTTCAAATACAAGCTCAAAACAAAGAAATATTTCTATCTCAAGTGAATGAAGTTAGAGATAAGTACACAAAGAAACTTGATATTGGCACTATAATCTACAACGACTTGATTAAATGATGGTGAAATTAGGATAGGAGCATGGATCACTTCCCTATTATTACTCCAGTTCGCTTTCTTATTGGCCCTTTGCATTGAATGTGGGTCATATCACATGTCTCAGAGGTTTTCCCTTTTTCATTCGGATAACATTGTGTTCCCCGCCTTTCCTTTTTGACTTAAACTCTCAATGATACTCTTTGTCAACTGAACTGTAATGATCATTGAATATGGTTGGCTATTTACTCATTGATTACGCTCACCCACTCAATGCTCTTGTCCCTCTTCACATCAGGTGAACATCTTCTATTCTTATCATCAGTTCGCATTATGGAGCGCCTATCATGTGGCTCTTCCCTAGCCATCACATGGCTAAATTTTCTTGCAGTGTTGTTCATCGACAATTATCTGCTTCCCCTCGGGGTTATCTCTCTACTTGTAAATTATCAAATTGGACAAAGCATTATGCCTTCCCTACATGAGACAAGCTATTGACTCAATATTGTTGTTTCATACGAAAAGAAATCAAACTCGTCAGTATGCATGATAGGCGAAGCAACTCATATTCAAGGAAAGATTCATAAAGAATAATAAAGTCACCATATTGACTCATTATCTGAGGATCTCACCTTGGTATCCCCTTGTTTGTATCTAGTGTGGAACAACTCTATTGTCCCTAACATCTAGTGTCCCTTTGGTTAAAGCTCGAATTCAAAAGACCTTCGTTAAGCTTGCTCCTTATGCGATGAGTGTTCCTCGATCTCAATAATTGTATCGACTCGTATCTCTTGCCTAGTTATGGCGACTTGCCCTTGTACTTACTTTCACTATGTGCTCCTCTTTTTAATGTCATCACTTATGGCAAAGCTGTATCAATTTATTTGACAATCTCTCATTACTTATCTTGGTCTCCTACTAATACTTGTCTTGGTGCTTCACTCTTACTCCCTCGAAACTTCCTCTTTGAAGACATTGACAACCATCTCTCAATTTCTAAAATCATTGTGTTTGCTTTTGGAGATTTCCCTTATGGTATTCTATATGTCTTTATGGGTATTCCCCTCTCGGATCCTGCATTCTCACTTTAAGGGACTGTCGCCCTTGTTCTTTTTTAGCTTCTCGTAGGTATAAGCTTCATTACTTCGGGACTCTACTTATTATTCTTTCAGATCTTGCCCCTTCAAGCATATCGAACTTCATATCTCCTACTCGGTTGATATTCTTTTTCCGCATGTTCATAGCGAATAGTCTTTTGCTCATGTCGGCCACAATCTCTTCTCAGGTTGTAAGTCTCTCTTTCTTCCTTCTTCGGTATTTCCCCCCATTTCTCATTGGATTGCTATCATGCATATTCTACATTGCTCTCATAGGAACATCAATTGCAATCCTCATCGCTCACTGGCGTTTCTCCACACCCCTTATGTATGTCGCAGTACTATGCATATTTCGCCTCATTACCTGTAAGAAAACCAATCATGAAGCTCGTTGCTCCCTATAAGAGTACTTACAATCGGATTCGCTTGGCCTCAAGCCTCTACAGGCAGTCGACTTCCACTTTCCTTCAAGGTCCCAATTATTGGAGTGTGCAGCCCCAGGTCATTACCCTCTCTCCCATTTCTCTCGATGGAGTGTGCAGAACCAGGCTATTAACCCCTATACCAAACAACATTCCTTGAGGAATCGTGTAGCCTTTAGTCTACCATAGCTCTTATACATCATGTTATCCTTTCGTGTCTCCTTGAGTTTCAACTCATTCACAATCAATTTCTCGTGCCTCCATGCGCTTGCACTATATGTGCTTGTAATGCTGAGAATCATTGGTTGTGAAGAATTGAGTTACCTTTTTTTTGTATAACATTAAAAGTGAATTTAATTAAATATTTATTTAAACATTTAGTTTTATAAAAATCATAATAATTAAATAAAGACTAGTCGTCTAGTAAAGTAATTTTTTTGAAAACTCATAATTTATTGCTGATTTAACTCTAAATTATGTTATTTATACCCTATATTTTTCATAAACTGACAACTTTACATGACAAAATTAATTATATTATTCTATGAAAAATTACAAGTATAGATTAGAAAATTTAGAATATAGTCGCTAAAATAATAGATATTGTCTAACTTTTCCAAAAATAATCTTTTATTTTCATTCTAATACTTAGTTTTCTATGAATTTAACCTACCATGTGTGTTGTGAAATTAACCACTGAATTTTATCTTTATGTGAGAATTCTCAGGCATTCTCTTCATTCTATGGAAATAGCAGTGTCAAAATTTAATTTTGTTTTATTTTTGTTCCAGAGAAGATATTTGGCACCCTCACTCAATTAAGGGATTGAGTAAGAGGAATTGAATTCTTATATGATTTTAATCCCTTCCTTTGAAATACTAGACATACATGAGGATGGTTGTATAGAATAAAGTCTACATTATATCATCTTCAATGCCTAGCCCTAATCTCAAAATTAACCTCAATAAGACCAAATTAACTATATTACTTTATGAAATTAGAAGCATATTAGTAAAATTTAGAATATAGTTAGTAAGTTAGCTTGTAAAAAGGTTTAGTCTTCTTTCTTGTACTTCTAATTTCACTTTTTAGAACCATTAGCATTTTAGAGCTGGCTAGTTCATTGTGTCATGGGGCCAAATTTTCATACGGTGTGGACCCGTGCAACATTTAATTTGGAGACGCTCAAACCAAGTTAGCCTTACACGATAGCCCACTTGTTGGAGGAAAGTCTCATATTGTTATCTGAAAGCAATGAAAAGCAACGTAAATATAGATTATCATGAACATTGGAACTCAATACACAGTTGGACATGATGTTCTTAAAGAAACAGGTCTACTTATTTTATTATATAAAAATATATAATTACAATTGGGAATGTTCCATCAATCCGATGTAGTAGGGGGGGAACATCTATGAGGATTGTTATAAGTTTACAAGAATCTCTAGTAACTACAGTAGCCCACATAGCCAATTGGCTTGATCCTCACCCATGCTTAACTAATCACTCCCCTAAAGAGCCTTAAGGACAAAATGACTTGTTTGGGGAGGAGACATCACAATTTTTCACTTACTACCCCCCCCCCCCCCCTTCTAAATAATTATTTAAAAGGATTTGACACTTTATAATTAGTGCGGAACACTCTACAAATTTTATTCTAATTTCCTATGAAATCAAAAAAACTATTCCAAGCTACTTGGAAAATTACAATTTAGTCCCTAAGCCAATTTCAACTAGCTCTAGCCCATGACATTCTCCCCCACTCAAACGTCCGACATCTTCATTGACAAAGGTTGTAAGTGTGGCATGAGCTACTGGTGACTCGTCATGATATTGTGGCTTTACTGTTCATGATTATGCATACTAGTGTCTCTTCTAGTGTAGAAGACTCTTGATGGAGGTATGAGTTGCTCACTCAAACTCTCCTTACCTTTTGATTGGCATGGTGTGAGTGAATGTTTGCTCATCTCTGTCACAATTTCTTTTTTAATTTTCTGCATGTGTGAATGTCATTGATCTTTGTTGATGTTATTCACGCTTGAATGGTGCTCTTGACTTTAACTTTTTTTCATGACATTTTATTCTCCATTGCTATAGGATCTCCTCATATGTGGTTTTGTAGCAGGCGCTTCCCCCTCACAATTGTCACTGCTATCTTGCTTCTGCTCATCTCATTGTGTCTTCAGTTGCTTCTCAATCTCCTTATAGTTACCTATCTCACAGAAGGTAAAGAGATATTGCTATCTCGTAGGGATAACAAAACATTAGGTGTAACGATTTAATGGACATCAAAAACCTGCTCTGCTACATCACTTGTAGTTTACTAAAGAATGATAAATTGATTTATGATGATTTGAATCACTTCCCTGTCGATACTAATAGTTATTGGGAACCTTCCGATCCACTGAGCTACACTTCACTTGTGTTATTTTTCTCTAGCTTGTTATTATTCCTGGCTATGTTCCCCCACTCAATGCTCTTGTGCCTCCTCACACCGGGAGAACACCTTTTCCCACCATCTGTAGGGATCTTAGGCCTCTACTGTGCTACTTTCTCGTAGGTGTTGGTTTACATCATGTAATGCAGCCTCCTCTTTTTGGAATGGGATGACTCTCTACTATCTCATGGTGGTGCACCTCTGTACGATCAAGTCATTGCCTATTCTTCATCATGAGCTCACGTCATGAAACGCCTATCACGTTGCCCTTATTGGAGCATTGATCACAATCCTCATCCCTCACTAGTGTTACGCCACACCACTAGTGTGTGTGTCGCACCATTGTGTGTATTTTGCCTCGCTTCCTGCAAGAAACAAATTCCAATAGTTTACTATCTATGTTCCTCTTTGGATTTCATAGAAGCTAATGAACTTCCAAGGATGGCCCCTAATCACCATTGGTCCATCCGAATGTTTCCTTGTCACAAATGACATTAGGCAAAATTATGTCGTCGGGTCATTACCCTCTCTCGAGTATTCAGACTACTAGAGCTTCAACATCTCTAGAGAGCTAGACTAGTTGGTCATAAGATGCACATTTCACATTTTCAATTCTTCCACAAGGATGAGAAATGTATATATACCTTTCACATTGGCACGTACTAGAGAGGAACCAATGCATATATTCATTCAGTAATTTGGTATATTGATATTGTTTATTTATACCTCGTCACCCATCATCTCACATTTTCTCATCCTTTCTGGCGGAAGATTTGGCGGAAGATTTGAGATGAGGTAGAGTAGAAGTTTGGAGTGATAGATGATTATTGTACCCTTAACCCCTGTTGAGAAAGAGAACATCAAGTTAAGTGAGAGAGAATTCTACCTTGAAGCTGTTAAGCCTGTAAAAGGGTTAGTCTTCTTTCTTGTACTGCCAATTTTTTATAGAAGCATGAGCAATTTAAGAGCTAGAAAGAGCCATTCATTCTGCAATTGTTTCATTTTCCAGTCCTAATGATTAGTTCTAATAGAGAGATTACCAGATCAAATGATTCTGTTCTCTTGGCTATAATTTCCATTCTCCTAGAGAGAAAAGTTTTATTTTCGTTCTCATATTTAGCCCATTATTAATGACTAAATCTTCTATGAATTTAGTCCATTATTAATGACAAAATTCTTAGGATAATAATGGTATTTATTACATACTACAAGATAATATCAGATGCACTGCTGTATTGTTTTGGCTGCAATTTTCTGAGCCAATTAGGAGAATCCCAAAATTTGCTCAACTAAGTATCCTTTTACTTCCCATAAATATTTAAATTTCAGTCAACTATATCACCAATGAAATGTTTATTTTTGAGCTTTCTCGACTTTGGAGCCATTAACTTCTACTTCAATATTAAATTAGCAACTCCGAATTAGTAAATGGTAGTAGTATTCCTCATATCTCCATTGCCTTATAAAAAAAAAGAAAAAAACATTATCATTAACAAATTAAAATTATTTTAACCACTTGTTTGAAACTAATCTTTTCTAAGAATTCACTTTAATTAGCTTAAATTTTACTCTTTTTTTTTTTTAAATTTAAAATGGATTGGAAAATGCGTCAAAGCCAAGGGAACGATAGTGAAAGGAAAAGCTTGATATTGTAATAGAAAATATATAATGTTTTAAAGAGTTAATGTCTTCAAAATGGGACTTGTAAATTTCGGACTCTCTTGCATCTCCTTCTAAGATTGATAAATTGTTTTTTTTTTCAATTCAAAATCACTTGAATCAAATACAAAAACACCCAAATACAAAATCACTCCAAATTTCATATTCAATTGTCAAATACAAAATCACCATAAATGAAACATAGAAGATACTGATTTCATATTCTCAATTACTATGAAAATTTAAGATGCATATTCAGCCAAGAATCAAACAATTGTAGACCAGTAAGATCAAAGCTGAAAGGATTGTTGTTGATCTTAATTTTTTTCGTTGATCCTTCTTCAATGTTTTCACTTGTACTTTCAAGATGTTCATTTCCATTGTCCACTTGATATATTCTTGCTATAGTCCTCAATAATGTTTTGAAATGTTTTATGAAAAGACTTTTATTTAAATGATGTTGATAATCTGTTTTTTATTTATGACGATTTTTAAAATGAATGAATGTGGAATTTATTATTGAGAAAAGAAATGCGAAATTTTTTTTATAGGATTTTACAGGGCGATGATCCAAACCTATCCCTTACAGGGTAATTAAGGATTTCTGTAGAGGAAGGGGGAAATCTTTGATTATTCTGTAGGAGGCATGTCATGGTAGGTGTGACACCATGTCCGTGCTCTCTCTAGTACCGGCGATCACTTTTCGCCTTCTTCGGTCCCGAATATTACAATGTAGATATGGAAATCGAACTTAAGGGTTGATTACTAACCTAAGAATCAAACCCCTCTCACTACAAAAGGATAGGGTATTGGTGAAAGGAAGGTTTTGGGAAGAACTCAAAATTCTCTCTCGCCCTCCAAGCAATAGACTGCTAACTACCTAAGGGAAAAATGAGCAAGAAATAGTTACATTGTAAATATTTGTTATTCAAACAGCAAATAGATTCAAGATTCATCAAAGAAGTGAAAGAAGCCTAAAAGGTGTATCGGCAGTAAAGAGGCCGAACCTTTAGGAGATGAAGAACTCAGTGATTATTGAGGAAAAAAGTTCCATCAAGTGAATCACCCTCAAAACAAATTGGTAATCATGACTTAAGCTTGTTAAAGGATGGATTTAATAGGTTACAGGAACTAGAAATGGTAAGAAGCTAGTTTTTTACCTTCTAGGAAAACTCATGTTTCTAGTAGTCAAAATAGTAGTTTAATCATCAAAAACTAAGCTTCTTATCAAACCATAATGGGTAGCTGAAGGATGATACAGAGGCATTTCTTAGTTTCGTAAAGATATAATATGATGGTTAAAGGATATTACAGAGCATCTTTTGACAAAGTCAAAGGAAAATAACTCAGTAGGCGAATAATGTCAATAAGACATCATTCGGCTAAGCTTACAATTCGATAACCAAAGAATGATAACAAGTCATCATTCTACTAAATTTACAGTTTGGTACTGAGGGATGATGTCTTAGTATCACTCAGTTAAGTAAGGGAAATGACTTGGATAAACTGAATGATTTACAAAAGGGTTCATCTCGAATCATTCGAATTTGAATCATAATCCCCAGTGATCCAGACGATAGCTTGTATTTAAGTTATTAAGTATAAATGAATGATATGTTATATGGGAAATTAAGGGATAGTTTTAAAGTATTTAAATAGTCAATACTCACTATCTCATCCTAGTCCGTCATACAAGACCGGACCAAGGAAGTCAAGGACAACGCTAAAAGGACGAGGCATTCCTCTATATGGTCAGTGCCAAATGAGTAGATGCTAAATTTTTTTATGATAAATGACACATGGACAAATGAACTGATTATGACATATGCATACATCATGAATGTTAGTTTGCCTACATTAGAGTCATGAGATATGTTGCATTGCATAATATTATTTATCTATGACATGTGTCAGTGATGTATGGATGAACCATAAACTTCAAAATTATAATGTATGAATTGACAATAATGACAACAATAGCAACAGACAAGTAAGTTAAGTCAAAGATGGTCGAACAAAGCTTCTTGGCATTAGTATATGGTAAGTCCAAATGGTCAAAAGAAGCTTTTGGTGCTATACTTAACAATAATGTAGACCCCAGGACATGCTTCGGTTGTCCGGATTCAATGGTAATGAAGGTCTAAGGGTATGCTTCTTCTACCTAGATCATGGCCTGATGGTATGCTTTGGCTTGCTAGATTGAATGTGAATAAAGTCCTAAGAAGTTGTCTTAACAATCGAGCAAAGAAGTATATGGGGACATTAGCACCTTCTATGCAAAGTTACTTGAACCGTTTGTCCATGATACATCCATTAGGATAAAAATATTATTTTATGAATAAGAATAAAGATTTTATGTCTGCTCACGAAGCTATTTCAAAATAGATTACCCATTTTTATATCATTTCCTCATGCTTTGATCCCCTTCCCATTTTTCATAGGTAATGCAAGATACTGAAGGCTCAGGGTAAAAGTGGACGTGTTGCTATGATATAATAGTTATTGAGCCCTTGTGTTATGTAAATATAGAAATGTTATAAATGTTAAAAAGAGAATGTTTATGATTTAAATCCTTAAGATTTATGATATTACTATAATATATAAACATAGAGTTACATAATTAGATTTAAGCAAATTTATGTATGTCAATGTTATGGAGTAACAAGTTAGATCATGTGGCTTGCGAAGTGCAATTATATTATTCCTCAAATATTACATGCTTGAGTATTTTATATTACATGAGATTTGTATTATGTTAATAAAGTTAAAGTAAGGTAATAAATGATCATGTCGTGTTTAGGTCTCATGTAAAATATAACATATTTACATCATAAATCTACAAGGTAATGTGAGATTTGAGCATTTATGTTAAGATACTAGCTTAATCTACAATAATACTATGAAAGTAAGAAATGAAATGAAAGTTAATGGAATGAAATGAAAGTTAATGGAATGAGAAGAAAGAGGCACGAATTGTAATATAAATGATGGAAAACATAACAAGATGTTATGAAATGGATGTAAAGAAAAGGAAGTGAAATTTTGACATAGAAATTTATGTATTATGACACGTAAGCTTGTTAGGGTATCGATCACCTTCGAGCAGTAAAAATTCTAACGTTGATAGTGGTCTGGTAAGGTCGCTATTACAGGGTGTTATTAGAGCTAATAGTTATAAATATTATCTTTAAAATATTATAATAAAATATTTATTCTATTAAAATAATATTATTATTTATAATATTTTGTATTGAAAATTAAAAAGTATATATATATGTGTGTGTGTGTGTAGTAATAAAATATTTATTATGACATACTATATTGCAACTTAAATTATAATCTACATAATTTTTATAAAATAATTTATATTCTTACTTATTTATTATTGTGAATATAAATTTTAAAATATTTAAATTTATATCAATCAATAAAAAATTTATATATATATAATTAAATTATAAATATTTTTAATTATTTTATAAACCAAAATAATAATTATATATATAACAATTATTTTCTTTCCAAATTTAAAGATAAAAAATTATTTTCTTTCCGAATTTATTTTCTCAATGTTTTTATTTTAGCTTTGACTTTTCTTTCCTAATTTGTCAATGTTTTTATTTTTCTCTTTTATTTTTTGCTATTTACATATCTTAACAATGAATCTGAAAAAATGTGACATATATAAAAATAATATTAAACTTTTCACAAATCATTCTAATTGAATAAATGAATTAAAAAAAATATGTGATTTATAGAGGTGTCGGTTTAATTATAAAATTAACATTAATATTAACTAACTTATTTATTATGTCAAATTGAAGTTCACAAATAAGAGTGAAGCTTGAAATTTATTTGATAAGAGTTCATCCTTACGGAAAATGTTGCACAAAAAATTCTTTAAGCTTATAAAAGTTTTTTTTTTTGTAACTTTTTTGAATAAATATATTAGTAAATACTTTGTGTTATTTAGTGTTATTATAAACTTTTGGTTAGAATACTATACTAATATTTGATAATTGAATAATATTGAAATATTATATATGTGTTTGATTTAAAAAAAATTATGTGACCAATATAAGAATTGAAGACTGAAACCGAAATCAAAATTGAAATAAAAATAGAAATTAGAACCGAATCAGAACTGAAAGTGTATATTACTAAATCAGAAGGAAAACCAAAATTTAGATATGGTTTTGGTTCCTAAAAATACGAAGAACTAAAGTTTGGTTATGATTGTAGTTCTTACTAAGAACTATATTAGAAACAGAATCTAACACCCCTAGTTATTAATACACGTCTAAATTATTAAATAAAATTAATAGAATTTGCAAAAATTATTGATACAAACTCTTTATTTTATTTTATTTTATTTTATTTATTTTATATTATTTTAATGATAATTAAATAAATTTAATAAAATTTATAAATTTTTTAATTAAAACTGATTATTTTATTTTATATTATTTTAAAACTGTTTCTTATAAAAATAATTTATTATTTAGTTTAACAAGTTAACTCATCTTTTTTCTTTTTCTATATTTTTTCTCCTACTTATTAGACGAAATAAAAAAAACTTTTTATATATTCATCTTTCTTTTAATATTGGCGAAATTATATTAAAACAATAAATTTTTATCATAAATTTATATTAATATAGATATTTTTAATTTTAATTAAATTAGAAAAAAAAAACATGTTGTGAAATTCAATAGGTGGATAGGGCATTAGGAAATGGAAAATCAATCCTTCTAGACTTAGACTTGGAGGCCATTGGAAAGGAGATTGCAATATAATGTAGAGTGCTGCTAGTTGCAAAAGATTTGAGCAAGTTGATAGGTCCCATTAGCAAGTTGCTATTAAAAAACAAATTTCCATGTGGCTATTTGATGTGTTGATGCTGCCTTGAAATAATTTTATGAATAAAAATAATCCATCAACAAAATGTTGTCATTAGTTTGATATTTTTTTAGTGAATTGAGGGAATATTATCATTTTATTTTAATCCAAATGGTTTCCTTCACTTTCAAATCTGCAGATTTTTAAATTGTATACCTCACCAATGTCTTGAATCCCTCAATTATTATTAAAACCATGCTATTTAATTTTAAAGATTTTAATCTTGCAAAGCTACCACCCCTTCTTGTTTTCAAGATTTCCTCTCTTTTCATCTATCCTTGCCAGGAGTTACCATGGCTGAGATTGTCCTCAGTTTCGCAGTAGATGCAGCACTTTCCAGGATGGTTTCACTCATTACTGATGAAATCATGCTTTCTTGGAATCTTAAGGATGACTTGAAAGGCCTCCAAGACTC
>CAOGCB010256293.1:0-23918 GCA_948266635.1 Cnidoscolus chayamansa
CCCCCCCCCCCCCCCCCCCCCCCCCCCCCCCCCCCCCCCCCCCCCCCCCCCCCCCCCCCCCCCCCCCCCCCCCCCCCCCCCGCCGGGGGGGGGTGTAGTGGACATCAACAAAGTAATCAAAACGTTTAACTGTTAAACCTGGCTGTCACTGGAGAGTGGAACAAGAAGTGAGGGGAAATTGGCCATAAGTTGAAACAGCAATCTATCATCAGGCTCCAAACAAAGTAACGAAAGACAGTGAAGACTCTCAACTTGGACAGCAACAGGAGTATCTGCCGAATGAAACATAGAATATAAGAACATGCTACCAAGCAATAAACCTTCAGCTTACCATCGAAAATCATATTCACAGTTTCTTTTACAGTGGTCCAGAAATTAGTCAAGGAACAGTTTATCAAAAAGAAAAAAGATAAAACAGTAGAAAAATGAATTAGACAGTAATTGAAAATACATAGACTGGATATACATTACATATGAATTATTGCAATGTAACAAATAGCCAACAAGAATATACCTAGTGTGTGTATATATATATCTTACTGACACTTCCTATGGTTCAATTATTAACAAAATGGAACCCGGCGCTTTAATCCCTTAGCGCTTTAAGGATTAATACTCTAACACTGTTAGTTATGTTGACATGGTAGTTAGATTACCATAAAATAATATGATTTAAAAATGTATTGGGTCTCACAAATAATATGGAAATTCTAAAAAAATAAAAAATGGAATTTAAATTCTCTAATAAAATAAAAATGTAGTTTATTGTATTGAGGGCACAACACTGCATCAGCAAAACTAACAGCATTAGCATTTGTCCTTGAAGTGCGAATGGAGTAAAGTTTAGGTATCATTTATAAAAAATTAAACCACAACCTTCTAAGTGTCAAAGCGTGAACACCATGGTGCTTTTTTTTGTAGGCCCATGCAATCATTCAGTTTGGTTCCGAACCGAATTAGGAAAACCGAAAAAACAAATACATATATTTTGGTAACCAAACCGAATATAGAGAGGTAACCGAATCAAACCAAACCAATGATTTTCAGTTCGGTTCGGTTTAGTTACCTCAAAAACCGAAATTACATATATCAATGGCAAAATACAATTTAACACACATAAAATTACAAAAAAAACAAATAAATTACATAAAAATCAACAAAAGCTCATACATAATCAAAGGAATAGTATGATGGGTTGAAGAAAAAAAAAAGAAATTGGGTTAGGAATGAGAAGTGATTTGGATTAGGTTAAATTGTAATGAAAAATAAATAAATTTCAGTTATTGGTTTTTCAGATCTTTAATATAATAAACCAAACCAAAAACTGAAATTCTTATAAAATTATAAACGACCCAAACTAATGTGACCAAATAACCAAACAAGTTGAACCGAAATTGATCGGTTCGATTCGGTTTTCAGTTTAAACCAAAAACTGCTCACCCCTATTTTTTCTACATTTCACCAGGGAAAAAAAAAAGATGATGTATAACATAGTATACTTTCTATTGTAAAGAGCATGGATTCACAAAATAAATATAAAAATAACTAAAAAAACACTAAAAGAAGAAGCAGAAGCTAGAATGAGGGCACTTAATCATCCAAATGGGTGCCACATGAATATTCAATCCCATGCCTAAAAATGCTACTAAAACAAATACTATATGAAAACCAAAAGTAGTAAAACAATATCAAAAAGATAACATAGCTACCAAAACTAAAGGTGCTAAACTAATGAATTTTTTTTTTCCTAATAATAATACCATTCATTCATGCCAATGGAAGTTCACTTTCCCTGATAATAACATTACTCATCCAGGTTCTCCTAAATTGAAAATTTCAACTAAACCTTATCAACCATCAATCATCAACCTCCTCTGCTTATCAAAATTCCAACCTCTATAGAAAAATTAAAAGGAAAAAAAGAAGACAAGAGCACTCAAGTACCATCAGGTTTTGTCTCTGCCTTGTTCCAGCCAAATCCAATCCATTTGCATGTAATTTTTTCTTGTTCTAATTTTAATTAATAAAAATTCCATAAACAGTGATGCAAACATCTTATATACAAAGAGGATGAATGCATCAAAAAAAGCTGCAAGTATGGGTGAAACAAAAATGAGTATTCAAGGACCTTCAGCTGTGAAAAACCCGGAGAGAAAATCAACAGAGGAGATCTTGCACTTGGTAGCAAGGTAATGAAGATGTTCCTTGAAAACATGCTTCCATTGACAGCTTGCAAAGAAGACAAACAAATCTCTGCATTTGCTGCTTAACCACTTGCCATTATCATCCTGAAAAGAACGCAGGTCAATACTTCTGACACCATAGAACTGGGGTGGGAGGGGGGAAGGGGGGGGTCATAACATCAAAAGAACTTGCAACATAAAAGTCACCAACCGATGAGATATCAGCAGTTTCTATTGAAGAAAGCACCTCCAGTAACCTCCAAAAGATACAAACTAGAATTTTTGCATTTAATGCATCGACATCAGAATCAACTAGCTGATCTAAGAATCTTTGGCAGTCCCAGTGGATCATCTCCTTTATGAACTGTCAACCATTAATCAAGGCAGACAATCAAAAATTGAGGAAAAAATCAAGAACAAGAACGTCAAGTCAAACTAGGAAATGCAATATTAAACCATGTCAACCAACCTCATTTCCACAAACATCAGCAGCAGACTCAAGAGCTTCCCACTCTGCCTTTACAACAGGGAAGCAAGCTTCGAAAAGTGCCACAAATTGCCCACTATCTGTTATTCAAGAAATACAAAAAAGTCAAATCACAAAGTGTCTGAAACATGGCAGCACAAGCAATATAAGTGCAATTTCCCACTAGTAAAGTGAAGTCAGCACAATGTACAGAAATCAAAGATGCAGCACGATGAAGCACAAGAAGTTCTAGAGTAGAGAGTCCTAGATGCACGGAGCAAGCCCTCAATTGAGAGCTTAAATGCAAAGAGAGTAAAATTTGCTAGAAAGCTTTAAAAACAAGATCAAATATATCACCAGCAAAGGTGTGTTCCAGTGCATGAACAAGAAAGAAACATGCACATCTTTTCAATAATCTTAATGTACCCTAGTAGAGGCTTTGGCTATAGGGATAAAACCTTGCACCTCAGACATGCCTCAGCATGGACTTGAAAATTCTCAACAATAAACTGCCCCAAAAATGGGTTTCAAATAGCACATGCCAAAGGAAAAAACAAAAACTTATTTAAAGAGTAGAAACATACCATTTTTTGAATTTATAAATGACTGCATCACAACCAAGAAGAGAAGTGTCTTCGACAAGCTAAAGTCACTACAGCTCATGATGCAAGATGCATGTTCATCAGGGTTCATTGTGAATGTTTCAGCCAAGCTGCTGACGATCTTCATATTAGCTAGGGCGATGTTTTCACGTTGTAATTTCTGCATTTTTGTTTTCAAATCATAGTTTCAAAGTCATTTAGCAGACATATATATATAAAAAAAAAAAAAAGAGCTGGAAACTAAAAACAACTCAAAGAATGTAAAAGAAAAAACTGAAAAAGAAATGAAGATCAGCTACAATAGCACTTCCTTTAATGTGATCTTCCTTAATGTATGAAGTTAGTAAACATTATGAAGAGGCATTAAGGTGATAGGTATTGAAACCTTAGACTTGCCATCTTAATAAAAGTCAACTCTCTTTGCACCAAGAAATTTTCTTTAATCAAGATTTGTACGAAAGTTTTAAGCAAGTAAATCGACATGGAAAAGTAGCAAAAAGAAAAAATGCATGTACATCCCAAACGATTAATGTTCAGTGAATCTAAACTAGATATTGTATCAAGCTGCATGTTGACAAGTCACATCATCAGCACAAAAAGCCACAACTTAAAAACAAGTTTCCCAATCACAATAACTCATCTCCTCCACCGTAATTCCAATAATAATCCTGAGCTCAACATAGACTTCTTTAGTCCCAGCATAAAGCTTTTAAAAGAAACCTGCAACAAGAAACAAAAGTTCCAGCAATAACGCAAACCAGGTGGGGAAAAAAATCTACCATTTCTTCAGTGGGGATCCCATTGAGATTATGGTACAATGGCCAGTCCATTTCCTTTGCTAATCCCAAAACCTTCAAATTCACCTTCTGAGTCTGCATGAAGCAACAAAGAACAATTATGAATCAATCAGAGATTCAGAATAGCAAATATCTACATTGTATTGATTAACATCAGATTGGCAACTTGGACACCACATATGGGGGAACGCATAAAAGCCACAGACCTTAGGCAAAATTAGGAGTAAAGGAAATATCCTGGCAGCAAGGTTCTTCAAGTAATCAGCCTGATCATGGAAGGTTGAGATGGCAATCTTCAAGAATGAAACAACTACATCACCAACCAGAGTACCTTTATCTGATGAGCCTATAATAAAGAAGCCAAATTAAAGATGAAATGCAGGTAAATATGAAGTTGTAGACCCACAGTTATAAAAACCAAATTAAAATGTTGCCAACTACTTAAGCTAGCAATTAGCACAAGGAGATTTTTTTTAATTAATCAAGTGAAAACCAGTAGTAGTAATCGTGTTATAGAAATGACAATAAAAAGTGTACAAGGAAAAAGCATTTAGAACTAGTCATACTCACTTGACCATTTGCCGCTACCACATCCTTTGAGTGCATTATCCAATGCTTTGAGTAAATCAGAAGCACTTATTACTTTGGACAATCCCTCAAGAGATAAAGATGCTTGAACAACAGTCAGATCATCATCATAAAGCTGACGTAATATTGCATCTCGAATAGTTATAAGCCTCTGCATCACAGGTAAATCAAAATAAAAGCAAGACATAAGTAGAGAAACCGAATTTGACAACCTAAGTTCAAATATCATTCCAAACTTGCCCATGAAGCAATAAAATAAGTTCAAGCAATCAGCATCATGTTATGAACAAATATGACAACCAACAAGTGAAGTTCCAGAATCCAATCCTGTTAGTAAACCGTAATTCAACTGGCTTATCTGTCCAAGCCACTTCTGAACCAGCTGTCCCAATATCGGGAATAGAAATGCAAAGTTGTTGATAGAAAAATTATAACTAGAAAAAAAACCTTAAATAATGTCTAACAAAGCAATAGCACCTTAATTGCCCCAAGATGCCTCTTTCTTTAAAAGGGAGCCAGGAGGCCCAAGTTCAAGAAATGCAATCATGGCTCAGAGATGGCAGGCTCCCCTCAACACATTGCACACTAACGATTCAATATACAAATGTAATAAAATGCCATGTTCATAGTTTAGCTTAAATACAGAAATAACATCACAAAGAATCAAACAATAAAAGCAACAGTCAAACAGAGAAAGAAGAACAGATAATTGCTGCAGAGAAGTGCCAAACGTAACAATTGAGTTCATAAAGGAAAACAAGCAGCTGATAGCAATTAGATAGCAGAAAGCACAGATAGTAGTTAGCTTATCAGGAAAACAATAAACCACCCATTTCTCCACCATCCTAACAGTGGCAACTACAAATAAAATACACCAAATATTACCTGGGAATCAATGTCAAAAGTTTTCAAAATGCCAGATGTCTTTAAACTGGACAAGGTAGCACATCGGATCTCGGCCTATGTGACATTAAAAAAGCATAAGCCTATACAAGAAACAATTGCTGAATATAACTGATTACTTGGAGGAAAGGGTATGCCATCAGACCTTTGGATGGTGCAGACCTAACCAAATCCTAGAATCCAATGTCACTGACAGATCCAAGTTCCCATCCAGCATCTTGCATAAACTTTCAAATAATGCAACATCTTTCTTGGATTGGGTTTTCGTATCCTGTCAAAAAGAAAGGATCATTAAACCAGTAAAAGTGTGTGCATGAGAGAGAGGAAAAGGATAAGAGAACAGTTAACCAACAGACCTCCAAGACCTTTCGAACAGCTTGATGAAGTTCAGAAGGATAATTCTTATTAACAACCATCAAAATCATCTTTGCCCACCTCCCTAAAAGGTACCAAAATCAAGGTAAGAAACTCAGAAACCAGAAAACTCATAACCACAGTAAAGAAATGTTCAAAATAAAGTAGTTCAATAATATGTAACTACTGACTAAAACAGTATAAACAAAAGCTCAATTTCCCAAGCATCAGTAAGTGAACAATTAGTATGAACAAAAATTATTTTAAAAAAAAAATTCTAAGAAAAGAGGAGAAAAAAAATATATCACACCAAACAATAAGATATATATACAAAAGCATGAAAAATAACCAGATAGATCTCTGCGGTAAAACCAAAGCCATGAATAGAAAAAAAAATGCCCAAGCAAACACATGCCTGATTCAGATGGTGTTGAATTTCCATTTCTCTGCGTCATTTTTATGCAAGATAAGAGGACCCTTGACACTAAGTGTTCAACAAAATTCTTTATTGGAACCGTCTCCATTATGGATATCAATGTGCTACAACTTGCATCATCATCAGAACTGCCAACACACAACATTCAGTATAGAGCAATGGCTAAGGAAAAAATGTGTCAGCAGGTCAATGGGAAACAATAATCCAGTTCACACCTGTAGTCAACGAGAGCTTCCATAAGCACAGCAAGGAACCTATCAATATTGAACTCCTTAGAGAGTTCTAAAAGAACCCCCACAATATCCCTGCAAAAGATGAGAATATAGTCAACAAATGATGACTAGCAAATATAATATTTCAGACACTTCAAATATCCAAACATGTTAGGCAACTAAAGTCTTACCTAGTTTCCTTCAAAATGTCCAAAGCTTTCTTCGGAAATGTATCCATTGATTGCAACTAAGGCAGTTTTAAAATGAAGTGAGAAATAGTAATTACAGAATAAAACATAATATGAGAGGAGGATCTTCTCAATGCCAATAACTTGAGCAATCCAAAATTATTTGCAATTTTCAACCAAAGTTTCAATTCACATCACTGCAATGTGTACATATACTGTAGATCAGGAAAACCTTTTCACGTGATGAGACACATAACATTATCACTGACAGTACACACAACAAATCAGAACAATTATGAGAAATGGCAAAGAGAACGAAAGTGCATCTATTTTTCCAGAAACACAAGAACATCAGAAACTTTGTGGAAGCATAACTCAGCACAAGTGAATGAATGAAGACCATTTTCTCTAGCATATTTTGTGCAACAGGTAAACTAACTGCATAAAAGTTCATCAGGTAGTACCTGAACGAGGTTAATTAAAGCCATAACTGATAAACGAAGCCATTGCAGATCAGTTGACTCTTTTGCATCTTCATGAATCATCTCAGAAATTGACCGAATCAAACTTTTAACCAGCTTAGGAGCCAATGCAACTTTATTTGCTAGCAAACCAACAATCATCATAGAACCAGCCTATATAGGAGTGCAAATATTTCCCACTTTAGAAATTAAAGAACAACTATAAATTTGATATCAGATTATTCATCCACAATCAGGACTGTGTATGTAACACTCACCTTGTGATCAGAACCCACTTTAGTGACAGGATGAAGCCCAGTAATTACAAATGGAAGGATTCTCTTCACAACATCACTATTAACAATAGTTAAAGAACCCAAAGCTTCAATAACAACTGCCGTGCAAAAGCTTATGACAGATCTTGAAGATTGAAACTTCTTTGTTGGAGATGCCTGCAGCAAACAGATTCAACATCCCTTACAATCACTAACAGAAAGAAAGCAACCAAAGAAACCAAAACTACTAAATGAACACTTACATAATTGCACAGAGCCTCCAAAACTCCCATATCCCGAATACATTGCTGCACCACAACATTTCTAGGAGGTGGTGCACCCGAGACTTTAACACCATCCAAAAACTTCCATTTAGTATTTCTACACCATAAAAAAAGGGGGGGATTGTGAGCAGATGCCCATATTAACTTGTATTGGCTTTCCAAAATAAAATAAAAAATAAAAGAAAACATTTTTATTACCTTGTTTCAATTAACTGAGCTATTCGGACAAAAGCATGTGTATCATGGTATGGCAAGGTACATAAAATAAAATCCTCAGCATTGTATACATGAATCCTGAATTTTCAAACATTGCCATTTCATCAATTAAAAATAATAAGTTCAAGAATATGCCTAAAAAAAAGGGATGAATTTAGTGCTCACTTGTATCTGCATATCAAATATTCAAGTGTCTTGTGGGAAGCAGGCAGTTGAATATGTCCAGAGAGTAACCTTAAGTACAAACCGATGGTTGCATTAATACGGTTATTCTCATCTTGAGTCATCAACTCTCTATCCAATTCTTTACTTTTATGACTGAAGAGATCATTCTTATAGTTTCTGAAACGATCATCCACACTTATAAGAACTTCCAAACCTGAAAATAAATGCACCAACGTAGAAAATTTTGTTAAACTTGTTTAATAAGTAGACTCCTAAAGCTCAAGATGAAGCCATTTAATCAATGTAAGTGCTTCTATATGATGAAAACCACTTCTTGGTTCTCTCTTTGGAAACTGAGCCTATGCGATTTGCAGCAGGACCATGCATAAAAAAATTGAATTTCGCAATCTAAACAATTATATTGAGCACAAGTTCCTATAACAATACTGTTTTCTCAGGAAAGAAACAACAAAACTCACCTGAATGTGCAATACTGAGTATGGTATCAATATCAATATCGGCAGCTTCTCTAGGATCGAAGAGAATAGAAGGCCGAGTGATGGGTCGTTTTTGGGCCTCCGAATCGGTTTGTATGACTGACCTAATTGCCTGCAACTGCGCAGCTATGGTTGTGGCCATGGTTTTCCTCGGTTGTTTAGCACAGGTGCAGGAAAAAACAGCTTTGATAGAAGAAAAAAATTAAGAGTTAAAAATCCTAGTGTCGAATACGAATTCAACTCAGCACTGCTTAAACCCTAAAACACTTGAGTCTGGGTGCAACTGCAGCATCAGGTTTCATTAGGGTTTTTGAATTGTCGGAAATATTGAGATGTTTTAGGGTTTTCTTTGTCCTTTCACAGTCTTTAGCTTTGTGAGCTTCAACGACATCGTTTTCCCAGACAAATAACAAATTGTTGAGAAAGTGTGGGCCGATCGGATCAATCCAGATCCGAATATTAGGCCTTGTAAGAAAGCCCAACACTTTATGTGAAAAAGAAACAGTGGAACAGTGTTTAAATTTTGAACTGCTCAGTACTCAGCATTCACAGTGCCATTCCCCTCCCTCCAACGATAGATCCGCATCGTATCCGTAATGGAAAATCTTTCGCATATGGATCTCATTGCCTTCGATATCTTATAATGCTGTTGAGATCGCGAAAATGGATTTCACCGAGTCTTATAAGCAGACTGGGCCCTGTTGTTTCTCTCCCAACGCCAGATATATTGCCGTCGCAGTCGATTATCGCCTGGTGATTCGTGATACGTTGTCCTTTAAGGTTCTTCTGTACTTTTTTGAAGTTCCTTTCTCAAATTCGTATGGAAATTTTATGTCTTTCATGTAATCTATAGACTCGGATATGTTTTCAGCCAATAATGCTGGTTAATTTTCACTTGGAAATGATTTTTTATTAATTGGGAAATTAAAATTTGATGAAAGGTGGTCGTTTTTAGCCTGCTTCAGCTCGTGTGAAGTGCTATTTTTTGAAATGAGAGGTTGAATTTATGAAATTTTGTTTTTTTCTGATGCAGGTTGTGCAGTTGTTTTCGTGCTTGGATAAGATAAGCTATATTGAATGGGCCCTTGATTCTGAATACATTCTCTGTGGTCTCTATAAAAGGCCAATGATACAAGCATGGTCATTGAGTCAACCTGAATGGACTTGCAAAATAGATGAAGGTCCTGCTGGCATTGCTTATGCTAGATGGAGTCCAGATAGTCGGCACATACTTACCACTTCAGATTTTCAATTGCGTTTAACTGTTTGGTCACTTGTGAACACAGCATGCGTTCATGTGCAATGGCCAAAACATGCTTCTAAGGGGATTTCTTTCACTAAAGATGGAAAATTTGCTGCAATTTGTACAAGGCGTGATTGCAAGGATTACATAAATCTACTTTCATGTTATACATGGGAGATAATGGGTACTTTTGCTGTGGACACGTTGGACTTGGCTGATATTGAATGGTCACCAGATGATAGTGCAGTATTGATATGGGATTCACCTCTTGAATATAAGGTGGTAAATTTGATGCTTTTTATTAGTCATCTGCAATGCTCCTCACACTACTTTGCAAAAAGTATTAAACTTATCAATTATGCAAAAATCCCAGTGCAAGTACGAGAAGTTAATACTAGTAGTCTGTCCCTCTATTTTATCAGTGGTACTTTAATGTTTTATGAATGTTCAAAGTCTATCATTAATTTTGAATGGTTTATTAATCTGTAAGAACATTAATTTGCTCATCCTATACTTATATTTGAACTATATACTTGACAGAAATTTGAGGTCAAGAGCTTATGGCTGAGGTAATTTGATACAGGTTCTGATTTATTCCCCAGATGGAAGGTGTCTATTCAAGTATCAAGCATACGAAAGTGGACTCGGTGTAAAAAGCATCTTATGGTCTCCTTGTGGCCAGTTTCTAGCTGTGGGTAGCTATGATCAGATGTTGCGTGTGCTAAACCACCTGACCTGGAAAACTTTTGCTGAATTTATGCACCTATCTACTGTTCGTGCCCCATGTTGTGCTGCTGTTTTCAAGGTAATTGATTTTCTCTTCCTTTTGATATTGTTAGATGCAATGGTTATTAATTTACTAGAAGTATCTAAGTTATTTTTCCCCCTCAAATTACCAGGAGGTAGATGAGCCATTGCATCTTGATATGTCTGAACTATGTTTGAGTGATGAATTTCTCCAAGGAAATTCTGGTAAATCGTAAATTTAGTTTTCTTTATTATGTTAACCTATATTATGGTATGACCTTGTAATTGTTTCTTCATAGTTTCGTACTTTGAAATTGCTCTCTAGTAATCTTGAGAATTATTTCCTTCCAAAAAAGATGTTGCAGAAGGACACTTCAGAGTTAGGTATGAAGTTACTGAAGTGCCTATTACGTTGCCTTTCCAGAAGCCTCTTGCTGACAAACCAAACCCTAAACAAGGAATTGGTAAGCCCTTCATTTCTCATGTACTACTACAATTATGCTACTGCACTTAACTGAAAAATACATATACTTACCATGGATTGTCTTTTCTCCCTGTAGGTTCAATTTATAATCTTTTCCTTTAGGTTGATTTTCTAGTAGTTGATGAATTTAACCTTTGTTAATAGGCCTAATGTCATGGAGCAGGGACAGCCAGTATATCTGTACTCGTAATGATAGCATGCCAACTGCTCTCTGGATATGGGACATACATCATCTTGAGCTCACTGCCATATTGGTCCAGAAGGATCCCATCCGGGCAGCTGCTTGGGATCCAACATGCACACGACTTGTTCTATGTACTGGCAGCTGTCACTTGTATATGTGGACTCCTTCAGGTGCTTACTGTGTGAGTAGTCCACTACCACAGTTTAGCATAAATGACCTGAAGTGGAACTCAGATGGAAGTTGTCTTCTCCTCAAGGACAAGGAGTCATTTTGTTGCGCTGCTGTGCCACTATTGCCAGAATCCAGTGAATATAGCTCAGATGATTGAGGTATCTACACCAGCTAATCTAGATAGCTGGCAATTAGCATGAAGAAAATGTTAGAAAAGAGGCACCTGTGATCAACCAGGCAGTCATAGTTCTGTTCTCTGTTTTTCACTTAATACGTTGTATTCGGGTGTGGGAGGCTTCTCTTTGTTGTACACCGCTTTGGCGACCATTTTAATGTGTTGTAGAATTATATTGCATATGGCATTTTCCTTAGATCCTTTGTATCTGAAAACCAAATTTGAGTGGGATGCCTGGCCAACTGCTTCAGTAGAATGTTGTGATTAAATTGATGGTAATTAGCATGTAAATTTGGCAAGAAATGAACTAAATTTTCTACTGAAAATGTTGAACTTTTTGACGATTTGCGTCAGCTTCTTGTGTTTGCCATGTACCTCTATGCATTTTGTCAGTTGCTTCGTAGTGTAGTGTCAAGCTCACCGAGAAAATGGTCGGCAATCAGGTTTGAGGCGGCCAATGAAGTAGAAAAGACCGAGGCAAACGACATTATAGCCATCAATTCATAATATTTTACTCCTGGCCGAAGTGTAGCTTGAGGTTTTGGCTAACTTGATGCCAAGACAAATCTACCCGTGAAGTCAAAAGCATAACAAAATCAGTGAAATTCCGTGGAAACAACTCTCTCTGGGTTTTTCCCCTTGCTTATGACGCAAAAATGAGAGAGAAACAATCATCGGAAACTACATTTGTCCACAACTATTTGGAAGGTAAGAATAAAAGGCTTTCCATTGTTTTGCTTCAAATGTTCCCATCTCCCACAAACAAAACAGAATTTTAGACGGCAAGCAAAATGCCATTTTACCTCAACATTTCAAATATCAAATGAACCAACTGGGTTTGGTAATCTTTGACGAGACAAACCCAATATTGAAAGTGAAAAACCACTACAGAATTCATTACATGGAACTAATCCACTACATGGGTTTTGCTCTTCTTGTCACTGACGGTCTTTGGGCACATGTGGAAAGTAAAGAATTGCCAACAAGCAAGCAAAATGAGCTGACTTTTCAAGTTCAAACAGGACCAAGAGTTGGTCACATCTTAGTTAATTGTGCAACTCTGATGAGTCTGGCTACGTCAGAAGATGCTTTCGGCTCGATGCCAAGTGTTTGATTAAATAAATTGATGAGGAATCAACTCGCCGCATGCAATGCTTCTTCAATATTATTTCCATTCAGTCATATCTTCACATACCTTCAACCCATTGTTACTTCATAACAGAACTATATAAGAGCTAACAGAAAACAAATGCTCATTACTACTAAAATTGTCTCCATAATTATGAAAATTTTAATTCAAGTCTCATTCGACTCATTTCTTAAAAAAAACATACAATAAATTAAATAATTGAATCAAAACATAAGGACAATATTTTTCATTGGTTTGTAAGTCAGTATACCCACATCTTATTATCTAACAAAAAATAAAAAAATATTTTGTAATTAGCGATTTAATTAACAACTTATTATAAACTTTTGAACTCCTTAATCTGATTAAGAGAGAATAGTTCTTATATCTCATCTCAGCTCTTTTATGTATTGAAGTCAAAAAACACTAAAATTTTGTTCTTTTCTAAATATCACCACTTGGTAATAATTTATATCAATACAAAATAATACATCAACTGCAGTAATAATCAAAGCCTGCAAGTTTCCAAAAATCAGACCGTAAACGTTCCAGAGAAACAAGGTATACTGTATACACGTAATGGGGAGTGAATGATATTGAGGCATCTGTATTACAGGAACAGCAAAATCCCTCTCTCTCTATTCAAACATCTATTGCTCCACTTCGTTGTCTGCTCCAGAGACCAGAAAGGCGCTGTCTTTATACATGCACCAACAGTGGTTGATGATTCAAACCTAATTAGCTTCACCTTCACACACTTCTTTCTTACACTTCAACTGCCATTCACCCTTCCTTTGTCATTTCACAAGGATAAAGGTTTCTTCAACACCAACCCAGTGGACTCAACAACTATCTGAATTTATACTGGTACCCATTACTTGTTTTTGTTAAATTTTAGCATGCCTTGTGATGCTTGGCTTTTATCCAATATCACTCTTTTTGTGCTTTTTGCTATCCTCTGCTTTAGTATTGATACTTGATTGAATAAGAGACTTTAAGTTCTGGGCTTTTCGTGATTGTTGAATTGGAGCATGTTTCATTGGATTTTTGCTTCCTTGAGTACTAGAATTGTCCAATGCCATCCTAAAATTTGGAGCTTGTCTGATTGAATTTTTAAATTTTATTTCATGGATTTAAGGATGTTCATTAGAGGGTCTGAAAGAGTATGTGTCCTTTGCTGCTTACTTGGTTTTTAATGGATTTGCAGTTTTCTGTTATTGGTCTGCATAGTTTAAAATAATTTGAGCTTGTTTCATCAACGAGTTGAAACATTTCTAATGAAGGATTATTTACAGAACCGTTTCTAGATTTCATAGCATTAGAGGAGATATGACTCGAAGGTTGAGGAGAAAGTTGTCACACTTGAGCAAAAATAAGGAAATTATAGACGGTAATTCAGAGATTTCAGATGGTGGATGTTTGCATTTGAATGCTAGCAGGACAGATTGGACAGCCTTGCCTAATGACACAATTTTTCAACTGTTTTCCTATTTGAATTACCGAGACCGAGCTAGCTTGTCATCAACATGTCGAACATTTAGATTATTGGGTTCCTCCCCTTGTTTATGGGATTCACTGGACCTCCGGTCCCACAAATTTAATATTGAAGCAGCTGAGTCACTTTCTTTTCGATCCAGAAACCTCCAGAAGCTTAGGTTTCAAGGAGCAGAGTCAGCTTATGCAATAATCAATCTTCGAGCAAGGAGGCTTCATGAAATCGTTGGTGATTTCTGTCCAGATATCACAGATGCTATAGTGTCAGTCATTGCAGCTCGACATGAGATGCTTGAGAGTCTCCAAATTGGGTCAAATGCATGTGAAAGAATCAGCAGTGATGCAATCAAAGCAATAGCCATTTGTTGCCCCAAGTTGAGAAGGCTTCGTCTTTCAGGTGTTAGAGAAGTTAACAAAGATGCAATAAATGCTTTGGCTATGCATTGTGGGAATCTACTGGAGGTTGCATTCAAGGAATCAGACACTGTTGATGAAATGGCATTGGGAAACCTGACTACTGTTCAATTTCTATCATTTGCTGGAACTAGAAACCTGAAATGGCATGTGGCCTCACACGTTTTGAGTAAATTACCCAAGTTGGTGGGGTTAGATGTGTCAAGAACAGATATAAGTTTGAGTTCTGTCAGGAGACTAATATCATATTATGAAAACTTAAAAGTCTTGGTTGTTTTGAACTGCCCAGTTTTTGAAGCTGAAGTTGATAATGACATGGTATATATTCACAAGGGAAAAATATTACTTTCTGTTTTTAATGACATTTTCAAGGCAGTAGACTCATTATTTGCAGATACTATTGAAAATGAAAGTAATGTGTTCTCTTATTGGAAGAGTTTAAAGACCAGGGGTAGAAGCTTGGATAAGATTGTTTTCTGGATTGAATGGGTACTCTCGCATTCACTTTTGCGTATTGCAGAGAACAACCAGAAGGAGCTTGATGTTTTCTGGGCCAAGCAAGGGACAAAGTTATTGCTTCGTTTATTGCAAAGCTCAGAAGTCGATATTCAAGAAAGAGCAGCTACTGCACTTGCAACTTTTATTGTCATTGATGATGAAAATGCCACCATTGATAGTCAAAGGGCTGAGGCAGTTATGCAGAATGGTGGAATACAGTTGCTTTTGGACCTTGCAAAATCTTCTCAAGAAGGCCTTCAATCAGAAGCAGCAAAGGTGACAATAATTAGTTCTGGCATTCTTTAGTTGTTATAGAATTAAATGCTAATTTCCCTTTAAAAATTCTTGAGAAATTGTTGAAAATTATTCAATGGGAAGTATATGACAGTTTTAGAAATTACTTGAAGCCAAATTTCAGGTCAAAAGGTCCTTTTTCCCCTCTCTACTTGCTTTCTTGATTCTCATATGACTTTCGTCATGTAAATTTGACATCCTAGAGTTGGAAATTTGACATGATCTATCTGTTATTGTTATAATGTTGAAAATTGTAGGCGATAGCAAATTTATCGGTTGATTCAAAAGTAGCAAAGACTGTTGCTGAAATTGGAGGAATTAATATCCTTGCCAGTTTAGCTAGGTCAATGAACAGATTTGTTGCTGAAGAGGCTGCAGGAGGCTTATGGAATCTTTCTGTTGGGGAAGAGCACAAGGTTGCTGGAAATTTGAAGCAGTTCTGTTATTTATTAACTTTAAAATTCCTGGATAGGTGTAATTGTAATCCATGTTGTTTATAGGATGCCATTGCTGAGGCTGGTGGTGTAAAAGCTTTGGTTGACCTTATTTTCAAATGGCCCTTTAGCAATGATGGAGTTCTCGTATGTGTCTTTATGTATTTATATTATGTTTCTAATTTCCTATATCTTCCTCTGACTGCAACATTTCTAGGGTAAATTGTGAGTATTTGAATGGTTCTAATCAGGAACGTGCTGCTGGAGCACTTGCAAATTTAGCTGCTGATGACAAGTGCAGCACGGAAGTTGCAGTGGCAGGTGGTGTCCATGCACTGGTGATGCTCGCTAGACACTGCAATTTTGAGGGAGTGCAAGAGCAGGTGATACTAGTTAAGCTTTTGGTGTACATGTGCTAACAATGGTACTCTTTCAATAGCAATATAGGACTTGTATTTTGTTTATATTACTTGCTATCGGTTTTTGCATCTCATCTGATTGTGTCTTATTGGGCCTTCTGGTCATTTTTCATTTTCTGCAACGAAGTAGGCTATTTTTAAAATCTTGCAGAGGGATTATACAATTGAATTATGTGAAATTAACACTGGGAAAGGTATTTTATCTGGGCATAAACAGGGAATTTGCCATAAACCTTGACTTTTAACTTATTGCTTATCCATTGAATGATAACTCAAGCTAACACAGTATCTATCCAACTCTTCTCAATTCAGAGTAATGAAAATTTTCTATTCCTTGTCATTTTTGGCTGCTGGTTGATTTAACATCAGAAATTTTATTTTTCACCCTTTTCCATGCAATAAAAAACACTCAGGAATTGGGATTTCATAAACCACACTACGTGGTTGGGATATGTGATAATTTTGTATAGAAATCAATAGAATAGGTTTTAGAATTGAGACCCCCTTCTGCCTTCAAATTTTTGGACAGTTAGGTTGCATCTGTGAAGTACATCCTGCCTAAGTTTCCTGAATGAAATATTGAAGTTATCTTCTTCCAAAGATTCCTGACCTATAATACTTCAGTAGAACTATGAAGCTTTGTTGCATATCTTTTAATAATGCTAATCTAGCCCTACATTACCTTCAGGTAGTTTAGAGCTTCTTTAAAGATCCATTATCACACTACCCCTCTCCGATCCACCCTAAATAAAGGCTAAACTTGTCTTCTTCGAAAGGTTCTTGTCAATGTAAACTCAACTATAATTTTTGAACTCTTAGTGCCCATCTATTTTGAATCCCACCTTCTAGTTTGAAGATTAATTAATTTATTTTGATTTTTTTTCATTCGTTTTGAGAAAAAGGAAAAGAAAAAAAATTGTATGGAACTTGAGAAAGTATCATGCCTTGTCATTAAAAGGATATTAAACAGCATTTTTCCTTGTTGTGGCTTGTGATCTATATACAGGTTGAAGGTGAGTTTTGAACTTTAATATCTTATGTTGGCATGTTGCTTCTCTTCTCGACTAGGTTGCTCGTGCATTGGCAAACTTGGCTGCTCATGGAGACAGCAATAACAATAATGCTGCTGTTGGGCAAGAGGCAGGTGCACTTGAAGCATTGGTCCAACTCACTCATTCTCAACATGAAGGTGTAAGGTAACATTTCTTTTAGTTACCTGCAGTATGAGTGTAATTGAAATGGCAAATGATCTCACCAAATGAGTAACCAATTACTTTATGTACTTCAGATAATTCAAATAATACTTAATAACTTTCTGCTTTTGCTGTCTTCTTGTGGTCAATCATTTTTGTTGTCAATGTCTCATCAAACTATACAAATATTCACTTTGCATGCTTCTGATATTGCAACTATTCCTGGAACTTCATTTAATTACTCACAAACAGGCATGAGGCTGCTGGCGCTTTATGGAATTTATCTTTTGATGACAAAAATCGAGAAGCAATTGCAGCAGCTGGTGGTATTGTGGCCTTGGTATGGCTTTCCAATTGCAAAATACTATTCCAATTTTTTGTCCATTTTTCATTTTTTTTTCTTTTTTCCCATTTGATGCATACAACTTTTGACCCTCCCTTCATGCTAACAAAGTCAGAGCCTTATGTATTAGGAACACCTATTATGCACCAAAACTACATCTGCCACTGTTGGTTTGCACAGTTGTCTTGTCATCCAGCGTTTAAATTAGTCATGAGAGGATTCGAGAAATCATTGTCATAGGGCTTTTATTTTAAAAAAAAAAAAAAAAGAAAAAAGAAGCAAAAAATTTGCGAACTTCAAGCTTTCAAGCGTTAAAATTTTCCAGCTTAGAAATTTTGCATGTCATTTTATTTTCCTATGATCCAAATTGTCTCCTTTTTTTTACTGTTTTTCTTTTTAGTCACTTTGTTTTCCTCTCAAGATAACCGAGACTACAGGTTGAAAATGGGCATGTCTAATTGATTCTCGGGATGGCACTTTGATCTATGACCACTAAGGCATTAACTCGCATGCTTCTGTTAGAAAGAAAATATAAAAATCTTAGGTTATAGGTAGGGATGATACTATTTTATGTAATTAATAGTAATTGATTTTTAGCATGATTATGGTTGTTAGGTTTCTCTTGCACAATCTTGCTCAAATTCCTCTCAAGGTCTTCAAGAAAGGGCTGCAGGTGCTCTCTGGGGATTGTCAGTGTCAGAAGCTAATAGGTAACAGTTTCTTGTTAATTTGTTCTTCCTCTGAATTCCACCTTATGCAGTGTCACCATTAAAGATAATTCTTGGTTTTGTATTTTTCACAATGAATTTATAGATCCTTGCCTCTGGATATTTCACTTAGATAAATGTAATTCAGAACATTGTGAATACTTTTGTCACAACTGTAAAGACATAAAACTAGTATTACTTTAGACATCAGAAAGGAAAATAAGAAAGTCTGATGTCTGAATTCCATGAAAAAAATGTTATTCCTTTTCCCCTCTTTCTTTCGATATGTCATCAACTTATTTGACAATATTTTAATCTGTAATGACAATCTTGGTGGGCAAAAGTTGCATGTTGACAATATGTTCTACTTTACTGATATATGTGTCTTTCCTATTAATTAGTGTTGCTATTGGACGAGAAGGTGGTGTAGCTCCACTTATAGCATTAGCACACTCAAATTTTGCTGTAAGTTTGACTTCTTGTTGAACTCAAATGAAGTATAATGATCCTTATTAATTGTGGATTTTTTTCTTATATTCATCATCTTTGTTATATTAAATAAAACTTGAAAGTCAACTGCATATTGAATTATTGATGATGTTTTTTATGTGCTACTGATTACACTGAATCACTAAATTCTTATTTGATGAAAGAGGGAAAGAACCAACAGTTATTCAGCTTGTGTTATGGGTTTGGGAGACAACCAAACAAGTTATCAATTTTCAGTTTTCATATTCTTCCAATTTCTGTTTTTATAATTATAGGCAATGATAGCAAGCAGTTTCTAGTTTTTCTAAATTAGGGGCTCTGCTGCAACATCTATTCTGTAACTTGAATATGAATTAGATATTCAATGATTCAATTTCAGGATGTCCATGAGACTGCTGCAGGTGCTCTTTGGAATCTGGCTTTTAATCCTGGTAATGCACTTCGCATAGTGGAGGATGGAGGAGTTCCAGCCCTTGTTCATATTTGTACTAAATCACATTCAAAAATGGCACGATTTATGGCAGCATTGGCACTGGCTTACATTTTTGATGGAAGGTACAGATTTAGATGCTTGTTATCTGTGATGGCATTTTACCAAAGTTTTTGAAGTGCATGTTTTATATGCAGAATGGATGAAGTTGCTGCATTGGGGCCTTCATCAGATGGTGGTATAAAGAGTGTGACACTAAATGTGGTTAAAAAGATTTCTCTGAAGCATATTGAAGCATTTGTGTGTTCATTTTCTGATTCACAAACTTTTGACACTGTGATTGCATTATCGACCCCAACAGCTCTTGCACAAGTAGCAGAAGCGGCATTTATACCAGAAGCTGGGCTTCTAAGATGCAGGTTCCTTTTTGTTGCATTCCTCCTCCTCCTCAACAAATTTGAAGTTTCATATGTTGTACAACAGCAATGAACCCATGTGAGACGAATAAATTCAGGGCCTGTAGTCCTGTACACTCAGAAACATTAGATAAAATCCTGTGTTGCTTCTTTGTTCATCTAGAGATGAAGTTTCTTATCCTTTTTCCTTTACATGCACCCTTGTGTTCTTTCCAGTCCAATCTGATCTATGTTTTTAAACTGAGTAATATGTCAGTATTTCTATTCTTCCAGTTGAAAAAGTGGTGGTTATGCAGTGATTTAGTCTTGGCTTGGAAAGTGTTAGTAAAACCAATTGTTTACCGTCAGCTGGATTATGTACACAGTTCATACCCATTCATGTGAAGCGTTTGTTAATGTATGCAGTGGCAGTTATTCCTCTGACAATACTTGTTACTTCTTGCTTCGTATCTATAAGATTATAAGTATATTTTTCCATTAAGTTCTATTATGTCATATTAGGCTACTCAAATATGAATTGCTGAGTCGCTGACCTCGACTTCACATCCCATGTTCCTTTCAGTGCAGCAGAAATTGGAAGATTTGTTGCCATGTTACGGAATCATTCTTCAATACTCAAGGCCTGTTCTGCTTTTGCTCTTCTCCAGGTAAAACCACCTCTCATCCACTCCTCTGTTGCTTTTGTGCATTTGATGGTAGTGGCAACAATCATATTAAGTGGTGCTTTTTCACCAATGCAGTTTACAATGCCTGGAGGACGACACGCAACCCATCACTCAAATCTGTTGCAAGATGCAGGAGCACCAAGGGTCTTGCGAGCTGTTGCTGCAGCAGCATCAGCTCCTTTTGAAGCTAAAGCTTTTGCAAAAATTGTTCTTAGGAATCTTGAACACCACCGTGTGGAAGCCAATTAGAATCTGGAAATAGCAGGTAGCATTTTTGAAATTGTTGCTTTCCCATGGTATATATTTCCAATGTAACCAACGGGATGTCCCCCAAACCATGCAAAAACACTTTGGTTGAGTTTAGGGAGGCTTGGAGGTTCAGTGTAAATCTTTTAGTGGAAACAGTTTTGCTCCAGGAGTCCAGCTGATGATTTGGAAAGCTTCTGGAAATGCAACAATTGGGGATGTCCCCAGTATGTCTCATGCAAACCAGGGAGACTGGAGAAAACTTTGTGCATGTTCAGTTTTGAGTGAGTCTATTGTATACTTGTGACCCTTAGCATACTATTTGACATTCTCAATCATGTCAATAAAAAACTAGGCTTGGAGCAATGATGGGGTTTAGCGTAGTGGTAGCCACATTTTATTGGATTTTTTAGTTTCAGGTTCAGGTCCCCTTCCCTTGTAAGGAACTCGGCTTGGATGTATTTCATTACTAACGAACTTCTATCGAGTTCCCATGAATAGACAAGGTGTGGGCGCAAAGGACATCAAATGGCAAATGTTCCACGTCTCAGTTATGGTAGGGTAGGAGTAGGACCCATTGACTATAAAGATGTGGATAGCACCATTAGACAGCAGACAATAAGTTAGGTAGCAAATAATTTAAGAAATAATTGGAGACATTAATACATTGCAAATTCAGACTGATGATGAGATCCACATCACCAAAAACCATTGAGCGGGTGAAATCCTTTATTATTTCTGGTATGTCGTAAATAAGTCTGATCAGATCTGCATATTTAATAATTATTTATATATATATATAAATAATTAGTTTAACATAAATATATGTTTTATAAATACATTAAATAATCATTTTCTTCTCATATAATTAATTATTTAATTCATTCTATTAATTTCAAAAGATAAATAATTATAATTTTAAAATTATAAATACTGAATAATTGTAATTTTAAAATTATATAGACTAAATAATTACATATTATAATTAAAAACACTAATTTAATATAATGATATTTTGATATTTTATATGATTTAAATAAATAATTGATGTATTTTTTAAAATATAAAAAATTAAATAATAAATAATAATTTTTTTTTTATTAAATTAATAAGTATCGAGGAGATGTATGGTCGGTTGCCATTTGTTTTCAATGTACCTACACTACACATCATATGATTATGACGTGCGGATTTAGAAACTAATTTTTGTTATTATATTTATGTTTATGTGTACCAAATAAATCATTTTCCGATTTTTATTTAAATGTTTTCTGACCACACCCTTCAGTTGCCAATAATTTCATTTTTCTAATTTAGAGGCTTATTTATTATCCTCATTTTTTTTTATTTTTTATATCTTATTTGGATATCTAACTATCAATCCTTATTAAATCTAAAATATATATAAAAAAGTGATTCATTATATACTTTTTTATAAATTTTAATGCACTTTTTTTATAATATATATATATATATATATATATATATATATATATATATCATGAGTTTTATTATTAATCATGTTTTTATTAATTTTCACTTGCTTTAAATTATTTTTATTTTAAGATAATAATTTATTTATATATTTATTTATAGAGCTGACGATTCGTATTGGCAGGTTATAAATGTGTTGTGTCAATATACATTTATAATATTAAAATGTCTGATCCGAACTCAACCTATTTAATTAATCGTGTCAAGATGTTTAACCCTAATCTGAAGATATTTATTAAATAGATTAAACGAATTGATCTGTATAACTTGTTTAAATAATTAAGTTATTATTATAATGTAAAATACACTACTACATGTTTAATTCATTTAAATAAATAGTCATTTTTATCTTATAATACAATCAATTTAATATATCAAGATAAATTAAAATTAAATAATTTTATTTAACTATACTATTAATATCTATATAACTATTATTTAAATTTAAATATTTATAAATAAATTAAATTTACACGTATTTATATAAAATAAAATGAATAAGATGATTTTATATTTTATTTAAAATTAAAATATTATTATTTTAAATAAAATTTAATTATTTAATTAATTTAATTTAAATAAATAAATTATAATATATATAATATATTTAAATAAATAAATTATAATATATATAATATATTTAAATAAATAAATTATAATATATATAATATATTTAAATAAATAAATATAAAATATATTAATTATTAATCTATTTAAATAAGTGGCTCGTGTTTAATCCGATAAACATGTCAATCTTTTGAAATTTATTTTTTTATCATGTCATAAATATATTGATCTATTTATGATCTAAACTCGTTCAATATAAATTTAAATTCATTTAATTATGTATTGTGTAAATGAGTCGTATTGTATCAAAAATTACCAAGCTTAATTTACTTGTATAATTTTTATTTATTTGTAGTATAAACTTAAATATATAAAAAATTAATTATTTAAGTAAAATATTTATATATAAAATTAAACTCTGATTATTTTTGTTAAAAAAGTAATAATTATTTTTTAAATATTTATATTACTTTATTCACATGAGTAAAGTTAAACGAGTTAATTAAAATAGAAAAATTAAAAGATTTTAATTTAAAAAATACAGTAACATTGTAATATAAATTAAATAATAAATTTTTAAAAAGAAATTTAAAATCTTTTAATAATTGCATCATAAAAATGAAATAAGAGTGAGAGAAATGTCGGTAATTTTTTTTAATTTTAAAGGAAGACGTCAGCGTGGGAGTTATTAAATAATGGAAAAGTAATAATAAAAAATAAAAAGTGGGACAGGTGCAAGCGTGCAAAGAACGAGTAGATTGTAATTTATGACACATTAGCAAAAAGTCAGCTGCCACGCAATCGTATCCTTTTCCATAACATCTTAATCCTAAAAGCTTGAACTAACAAACCGTATTCATCCTTTAAATTTACGCGCCACCTAAGAGCGTGCCTTTTATTTTCTCTCCTGTGAAATTCTCTACAATTTTACAAATTAATTTATTGTATTAATATCTAAATTGTTATTTTATTCTCGTAATTTTTTAATTTTAAAATATTAAAAAAATGTATAATTAATTTTAATTTATATATTTCTAAAATAATTTATATTTTTT
>CAOGCB010256484.1:0-22293 GCA_948266635.1 Cnidoscolus chayamansa
TTTTCAAAATTTATGAATATCAGATTAATTCTCCTCAAAAAGAAAAAGTAGCATCCGGCAGCTAATGCTTAAATTGATGCCATATGTCCTCTCTTTATTCGGTAATAAAAGAAAAATTATTAAAGAAAAAGTTAATTATACTAGCTTCTTGAACAATCCATTTGTAAGAAAAAAAGATATATGATGTGAATTTATTGTAAAATATATATATATTTTCAAATTAAAATTAAAAATAATTGAAAATTTCCATTATAAATAATAAAAATTTTATATATAAAAAAAATCTTTACACTAAGTAATTTAGTAATAATTTATTGTCAATTCTTTTATTAATGCATTTTATTAAATATTTTTTAATGTTATTAATGCTATGCAACAATAATAACAACAAGTCTTATTTTTAAATCAGTTGGAATCGGCTAATGTTATTAATACTATATATATAAAAAAAAAATCAGTAATATTGACTTGAAATTAAAAAAAAGAACATCTCCATCAATATAAGTTGATATAGTAAAGTCATGAACTACATACCAATAATTGTGCTAAATTTTGCTTTCTGTCATATTCATCAACTTATTTTATAACTAAAAATTTTAATATGATAATCAACTTTCCTCTAAATCAATCTTTTATTTTTAATTTATCTCTTGAAATTACAAAATTGTAAAATCTGGAATTTAATTAATTATTATAAAATATAGTACATGAAACGTGACAAAGGGTGAGGGTGGGCAATGGAGAAACATCTAGCTAGTAAACCATGGTTAAGGAGGAGTAGGAAAATGGGAGTCTAGTGGGTTTGGGGTTTTGACGACAAGCTCTCTCTCTCTCTCTCTCTCTCTCTATATATCTCTCCCTGTGCTGCTTGCGATGTGTTTGATTTGGTTTTGACAGTGCCAGAGAGGCTGACACCAAGCTTACACTGTTTCTCTCTGCGCCTTCCTTCCTTCCTTTCGCTTCTCTGCCCTTTTCCCTTCTCTACCCATCTCTGAAGTTTGCATCTTTGTTTATGCATTTTCTGATCTCTCTATCTCTCTACTTCTGTCTCCATCTGTGTCTGCTTCTGTCTTTATTAGGAACAAACACGAACTGGAATCTCTTCTATCTTTTTCTCAGATCTCTATCTCTACCAGGTAAGCTTTATCTATCTATTCTTTTTTACTGTTTTGTTTTTAAGTTTATCGTAATTTGCTATTTTTCACCCTCGACTGCGTTTATCTAATCTCTATGATTCTTGCACTTGGATGTGGTATGTGGGTTCTCCTTGTTGTTGTCAGATGCTTATCTAAATTTGTTTTGATGTGGCTTTGTTATTATCAATTTCTGTTTTTTCTGCTCAAATTTTGAACTTGGTCTTCTTTTCCTTTTCCTGATTTGGCACTCTTTGATTTTTATTTTTGTAACTCTCTTTGATATATTAGTGGCAATTTATGTGCTGGCTGTGTCATTGATTTTCAGTATTGGTGTTTCGTTGTTGATGGATTAGACTTCAAATGGTGATCAAAGTTGGTGCTATGGTAATTATGATGGGGCAAGGGACTATATTTTTGGATTCGAAGTGATATAGATCAATCCTGTGGCATCGAAAGGGTGATTTTGGTTTTCCGCTAACCATCTAGTTCTTGAGCTCCTAAAAGTATTTTGATTCAAGGATTTACTTAATCCTTGTAAATAAACTAACTCCTCGGTTTTTGCATGGAAACTTGGGGCAAAAGTTGAAGTACTTCACAGTGATCATTGCAATGGGGGGGCTTTGCTCGAGGAGTTCTACTGTAGATAATGCTCCCGGTGGAAGCTTTCCGCATGTGAATGGACATTTTAATGCCTCAGGCTTGGTTTATCAGTCTCGTGAATTGAAAATAAACAGCAATACAACTCCATCTCCATTAGGGGAGAGTGTGGAAAATAAGGAATTGAGAGAGCCCTTTTCATTTCCGGAGGTAAATGCAGTTCCACCATATGGAATGGGTGCGGAGGTAACTACAGTTCCACCATATGGAATGGGCGCGGATGATATTGATGACGGTATTCCTCGTCTGTCAAGGGCTCTATCAAATAAATCTAGGTCAACCAAGTCTAAGCAGGCAGCTGTTGCGAAGGTATGTCTACACATAATTCAATTATTTTTATACTTTTTTCTTTTTCAATTTTTATCTTTCCTTTGTTATTTTTAAGCAAGAACCAATTATTCTAGTATGTAAGATGTACTATAAGGGGGTTGCTGGATGCACATTCCTTTTACTTTTATATTGTCTCCTATAATATCATTGCTGCTGAAACATTCTGGCTCAAGTTCCTAACTGAATCCATTAGAATGGAAAACATTAAAATTTGAAATCACTTAAATTTTTATAGTGCTAGAAACTACGAGGCCATTCTCAATGACTACTAGTGGAATGTCTAAAATTTTTAAATTGACAGTCAAATAGCAAATTGGATCTCTCTCTTCTCTATTTTTTTTATTTGTTCCACCATCGTCTTTTTCTGAATGTGGTTTTGCAAGTTAAAATTCCAAGAATATTGGATCACTACCCTGAACTTTTTGTTTTAAGAAAGTTATATACGATTCTTGGCCATTGAAAACAAAATTTGAAGTGCAGAGATAAGCTTGCTTATTATTTTTAAACTGACCATAATCTCTTCATTCTCTTGTTGCCGATATGCTTACTGGTAACTTCAACCCTCCTTTTCAATGACGATCATGGAGTTGTAAGGAAGAGCAGGTAATGTGGTTGTCTGTTTGAAGGACATCTCCAACTTAATATTCCAATCAATATATGATTCGATAAATTGAAAGCTTAAGCTGCAACTAGTTAATTCATTTTCAGTCATTGAGCATCCACCAAAGAATACTTGATCGCACAAGTTATGTCTTTTGTGCTTTCCTCTAAACAATTCAGACATTTTAAGACAGCGAATTGCACATCATAGTAGAGTATGTAAAGATGCAAAAGGAGCTGTTCTTTATGCAATGGTCTAAACCAAAACTGTATACTCAATATTCCATTTTCAAACTCTTGAAAATAATTAAAATATTTTGGTTTTTAAAATACACTGGACTTTTCCTTCTCGATATTTTTTTTATGATTGTAAGTAGGAAGATTCCAAATATCGTTTGAACTTAAGACTAACACTCAAGGCTCTTAGATGAAATGGTAAAAGACACTAGAATTGGCTCTTAGATGAAATTGTTGAAGACACTAGAATTATTGTAAATTATCCAAATCACCTCCTAAATTGAAGGAACCCCACAAAATATACAGTTCTACCCTTGGTCACAGAAACACTCATAGTTTGTAAAATACCCAAAGTGAAATTAGTTTGAACTTAAGGTCCCATTTGGCTTTGAGTTAAAGGAAGGTTATAATGATTTGGTTCTCAGAGTTTGCCAATATTAATTTGTTGGTTCCTTTATTTTCAAAACTCAATTAGTCAATACCTTATGTTTAGTTCCATTAATCCCTTAATCCTTCTGTCCAAGTTATGCTAAATCTCCATTAGTCAATAAGGTAATGAGAGAGAATTGATATTTATTCTGAAACCTACCTTTCTTCACAAAACTTATTCCAAAACTAACCTTTTGTGAGTTGGAGACCAAATTTGTATCTTTATTATTCCGAGTTTTGTTTGCAAAGTGTAGTCTTCCAATAGGAAACTCCATGATTTTGTTGCTTTTTCTTTTTTCTTGAACAAAAATTTAACCCATCACTTGAAATATCAACATAACCATAAATTAAATGATGTCATTAAAGTCCGATATAAATATTCTAAAACCATTAACTCTCATTTCAAGTTTTGCAAAGTCAAAACTTGAATGACACTTGAAAGTTAAAATTTATACCTGCTTATCCATCTCTAAACCTTAAGCCTGGTGCAACGTTAGTGCCTGGGCTTCCCGTTGTACCAATGTATTGCTTCTTCGCCAGCTTTTTCTTGATTAGGAAGGTCTTGTATAATGGCATTTTCATGACTTCAAAGCTCAGATGCTAGAGGTTTAAGCTGCTAATTTAAATATTGGTGATAAAACATGAGTCTCAAAATGTTGCTTTTTTTATTTACTTCATTCTTTTTTTGCTTGTATAGTATGCTAGATAAGGGTTTGAACTTGAAGATTTAGAGGTGAACAGGTACAGGTATTTGAGTGTTGAATTAATAAGTTGTCTAGAGAAAGGTTAGTTTTGGAATAAGGGCCCGTTCAGTTGAATGGTTGAGTACAACTGACAGTTGATAATTGATTGCAGTTGATACATCTTAAGCGTTTGGTAAACTATATATAACTGTTGCTTTTAACATATAAAATGACATGTATTATATTATTTATTATTGAAATATAATTATAATTAATAATATAACATAAAATTTAAAAATAAAATACAATTTGTTTTTATACATATACATATTTATCATATAAAATAAACATTTTAACTAATTTAATTATTTTGATAGCATTTTTGTATTTTTATTTTTTGTAAATGTAAAAGCATTTGTTGATATATAAAATTAATTTCAAGACAATTTTGTAATGAATAAATAATAAGGGACGATATAGTCCAAATAAAAATTAAAGTCTCATCTACTATCAGATGATAAGAAAAAGGTCTAAAATTAGAGTTGATAGAAAAAGGTCTAGTGGCAATTTGAACTTGACCACAAGATATCCTAGTATTCATCTTTAACTAAATGCTAAATGATGTAGCAAGCTAATGGCATTTTTATAACTTTGAACCCTCCTTTTTATTTTGTGAAAGTCCTAAAAAGTCATAAGTAACAAAAATGACAGTGGCGAAGAAAAACTTGGTGCTCCTAAAGCATGCAAACCTTAAAGAACTAGTCCAACAAGCTGGTTTCTTTGGCTGAAAGGATTTGACCAATAATCCAAGAGTATATGAATGGTTTTGGAAAAGCCACAGAAGGCTTTTTTATGGTATATATTCATTGGAATAGATATGAAGTCAAGAAGTGGGTAGGGATATAGTACATTCCTCAACTTGATTTGGTTGTATGTTTCAATGTGAGAAGTTGCTCATGTCTCATGGTCAAAGAGCTTTATTGTAGTAGAGTTGTGCATCACTTGTTGTATACTTCGAAAAATAAATCTGTTGACGAAATGGATTTGACTTGATTCTATCTCAAAGAAACTTTACGGGAGGAGGATTTCTCAAGTCATATATGAAGTATTTTTGTTCAATGCCTAGCCGATTTGAGAGTTAAAATGTCCCTCTATGATTATGATAGGAAATTGCAAGTATAAAATTTACAAGATTTAACGTTTTGTATATGTTGAAATTTGAAATGATATGAGAGAATAACAAGAAAATGGTTAACAATTTCTTAATAGGAGTCTACGTCCAGAGATACAGACTGCGTGAGTTATTCATTCATTTGTTTTCGTGTATAGGAATATCTCTGATGCTCAAACTCTCTTGTTTATTGTACCATACTTGGTTCAACATAATACACCATAAATATGTGTTTGACACGTCCATTACATTGGACATGCCATTACAAACATCCACTGAAAAGGCTGAAGTTGCATCTTTGCTTTTATCCATAATAAAAATATTTGTAAATTATTGGTTGTTATATGGTAACCTAATAACTTCTAAATGGGCTAATTTTGTTGGGCCAAGGCACAATTAGAGTGTTTTTTTTTGCATTTTTTATTCTTATTTTGTATGAATAAAAAATGTAAAATATTTTTATACTTAAATTATTTGGGTAAAAAAATATGCTTATTTATTGGTATTCTGAATTTGGTACTTAGACACATGGCTAATTTGTTGAGATAACATAAAATTTTAAAGCAAACAAAGTTGAAGGGGACAAAATATGAGCCTGAAAGAGATAAAAAGTTATGAAGTGACTCTCGCAACACAAGGAATATTAGTTCTAGCATATTACCATTATGTAGAGTCCAATTTAGTTAATTTTGACTTGCAATCATTACTTCGAGTGACATGAGACTTCGAGCAACTTTTTAAAGTGGTTGGAGATTATTGTGACAAGTTCCAAGTCCTAGAGATGTAACATTGTGTGGGACAAAAAGAAAGTTGCATTGCGATAAAAGTCCAGCACTAATAGAGTTCTATCAAAAGGTTGTTACTTTGCTGAAACAACAGTTAACTTTTAATTCCAAACTAGTTAGTGTCGGTATATGGAATCCTTTTTTCCCTATTCAACTTTATTTGGAATGAATTCTTCATCAACATCTAAAAAATGGAATTTTTTTATACTAATTATTTTCTCGTCATTTTAGGACTCTCTTTTTCCTTATAATTTTGTGCACAACTAACTGATAACAAATCCTAAGTGGGGCATTTGATTGTCTATGTGGGGCATGTCCAAACCATTTTCGATCCTCTATCATTTTTTCTCCAATGTGTGCTATATGCACTCTTTGATAGATATGGTCATTCCTAATAGTTTTCATTATCACATTACTAGACATCTATGCTAACAGCCACATTTCTTTTGTACTTATATTGCAGTCATATTGTGCCTTACATGCATAACCTTTACTCCCATACAAATAGTTGGCCTGACACTACAATTCTATAGAATTTACTTTTCATTTTATCAAAGATTAGCACATTTGTAGCACTTGTCCATTTAATCCATCTTGTCTTAATCCTATTTAGTCACATCCTTATTCCATGGTTCTAGTTAGTAGAACCTAAATATTTGAATAGGTAGCATTTTCGCACCTTACTTCATCTAATTGAACCTTCTCCTTCTTTCTATGAGACCTCAATTCACAATTCACATGTTCCTCTTACTTTTACTTTTAGACTAAAACTCTTTTTTTTTAAAGTGTTCTTCACAATTCTAACTTTTGGTTGGAGAAGGCTTCCTAGAGGTTTTGCTAGGGGTGGCGATTCTATACATGATATGAAAAATAAAGGGTTAGGTTGGGCTTATTTGTGTTTGTGTCAAACTTGTGTTGACTTGTTTATGACGTGCTAATAATCGTGTCATGTCATTGGTTTACTCACCAACCTAATTTGACACATTTATGACATGTTTTATTATTCGTGTCATGTCTCAACCCTTGACCCTTGACCCATCAATCCATTTTAACCTGCCAACTGACAATCATGTAGTTGTTATTTTTCGATAGTTTTTTTTTTTCTTTATTAGAATTTATTTAACTTGTGTATTTACATAACAAGTTAAATATTGATATTATTTTGTAAATATCTTTTGAAAAAATATTAATTAATTAAATATTGAAATATCAATTATTTATCTAATATTAAATTAAGTTTTGTATGTTTATATATTATTAAATTTATACATAAATAAAACTAATATATATATTTCATATCATATATTTTGTAAATATTAAAAATATTGAGCTGTATTAAATAAGTGATATTGAATAGTGTTGAATAAGTGATATTGTGTTGTGTAAATTGTGTTAAGTGGCTCAAACATCATGTCAAAATGTGTTAAATGGGTTCATTCATGTTAAATGGGTTGTTTCATATCGTATTAACTCTATACAATTTAAATCGATCGTGCTGTGTAGCCCATATGATACAAGGGTTGTATTAGTGTTTAGAGTTTTGACACAATTCATTAATCTTGTCATGTTCATGTCAATCTTTAATCATGTTCATGTCGACCTTTAATCGTGTTCATGTTGAATTCATGTTGACAAGAACACAACCTGGTAACCCGAATTGCTACGCTTAGGTTTTGCCAGCCGTTTCATTTCTGGCTACTCCAAGCCAAAGTGAATGGTTCCTTCATCATGTGGCTGTTGTTGCTATCAACAGTTAACATGAACCTAAGGACAAGTTTTTATACCATTCATTCATTGGCTTGTCTAGAAATTTAGAATTATAAAAAAAAAAAAAAAAAGAGAAAAGAACAAGAAAAGGTCTTACATAGTTTGGCAAAATCCTACATCCATGGATGCAACAACCTCAAAGGACTACATTTTATTCAGTTGTGTCACTCTCGTGGTACATAGAACTCTATATTTATAGTGGAAGATACATAACATTTATGGAATGCTATTAATTATAAATCAACTCCTAAGATTTTGGTAATCAATGTCATTAATTTCTCATAATCATGAGATTCTCATAAGCAAGTCTAAGATTCTTCATTACTCGTTAATTTAACACTCCCCTTAATATTATTGCAAAGATCATAGGTTTATGATCAAGCAGACTCCTTTCCTCCCTTTTAAAAATCTATGGTTTTTCTTTTCCCCACTTTTAAAAATCCATCTCTTTTTTCTCTTCCCCACCCCACCTTTTCCTTTTTCTAATATTGTAAAGAGAAGAGGCCTTCCTCCTAAAGAGGCTTGGATGGTCTTGGGTCCTGGTCTTCCAAATCCATGTTTGTGTTCTTCAAACCTCAAAGCCTTTGCGACCCAAAAGGAGAAGAAAAGGAAAAGCAAACACAGAGGAGGAAAGAAAGATTGACTTGTAGATTGGGGGATTCAACCCTTGGTTTTGATCAAAGAGTGGAATCGAGTAGGGACTTAGCTTGGCTCTAATGAAGAAGAAGAATAATAGGGAGTTCAGCCTGCTTTTACCAGCTTAAAATTTAGAATTATGAAAAGAAAGGAGATAATAATAAGAGAAGAATTTACATGGTTCGGCATCAAAGCTTGTCAATGGGCACAACCTCAAAAAGGACTACAATTAATTCACTTGTTCTCTCTCATAGCATATATAACTCTATATTTATTACGGAAGATGCATAACACACATGAAATGCTATCAATAATAAAAAGATTTTAGTGACAAATATCATGATTTTTCTCATAATCATGAGATTCTCATAAGTCAAGCATAAGATTCTTCATTATGGAAAAATCCCATTAATTTTAACAGCATACCTGCAACACACACATCCATTACTTGGCTAAGTGCCAAAGTCTAACTATATGCATCAACATATAGATAGCATAGTTGTCAAATAGTGAATCGAAATCGTAATTTTTTGAATCGAGAATCAAGAATCTAATAGAATCGTAAGATTCGGTACTTTTATATATATATATATGTGTATATATATATATATGTGTATATATATACACATATAGATAATAAACATTCAATATTGTGTGTATATATTCTAAATCATATGCTAAGCATTCAATACTGAAGTTTTTACTTTAATTCCTCAAAACTATTATTGAAGGATTACTATTCACTATGAACTAGAATGAGAGAAGGTTGTGTGCTTTGTAATTCTTGGGTCACGTAGTTGCAGATTTGAACCTGAGATCTCCAAGTAAAATCATATGTTTTAAATCAACATGATGTCTCTTGAGAGACTTTTGTAGCATAATCCTATGGTATTTGCCATGGTTGGTGTGACTTGAACTGTAGCTTTTGCGATTTATCGTGCAGCCTGTTAATTGAGATCGTGCAAATGTGGTTGTTCTCATATTATCTAATTGAATCATTTAGCTACCTTTGTGTTACAGGTTTCAGAAGTGAGCTCACTTTTGGGCAGAGCTGGGACTGCTGGGCTTGGGAAGGCAGTGGAAGTGTTGGACACCCTTGGGAGTAGCATGACAAATTTAAATCTCAACAGTGGTTTTACTTCAGGAGTGACGACAAAAGGAAATAAAATTTCAATTTTGGCTTTCGAAGTTGCTAATACAATTGTGAAGGGTTCTAATCTGATGCAATCCCTTTCAAAAGAAAATATTAAGCATTTAAAAGAGGTTGTGCTTCCTTCAGAAGGGGTGCAAAATTTAATATCAAGAGATATGGAAGAACTCTTGAGAATTGCTGCTGCTGACAAGAGGTATACAGTTCAGCTATATTAATTTGAAAATATATTTCTTGTGTTTATTTTCGGTAGCTTTACTAGTAGAAACATGAGGAAATATTAAACAATTCTGATCTAATTCTGGCAGAGAAGAATTGAAAATTTTTTCTGGAGAAGTGGTACGTTTTGGAAATCGTTGCAAAGATCCTCAATGGCATAATTTGGAGCGATACTTTGAAAAGTAATTCTGAAGTCATCTGTATGCAGTATCTTATTCTTCACAATTTTCAAACAAGAATCTCATATTTTTATCCTTTATTATTATCTCTACTTGCTAGGTTGGGTTCAGAGCTTTCACCTGAAAAGCAATTAAAGGAAGAAGCAGATATGGTGATGCAGCAATTGATGAATTTGGTTCAGTATACAGCTGTAAGTATTTGGTGTTGTTATTGTACAGAGAAGAGGTCTAGGTTGTAGCATGTGTTGCAGTTTTTTTTTGTGATAATTAGGTAAGTGTTTGACAGTGTGTTTGTGTCTTTATGCCGGTGGTATGCAGAAAAGACTTCATGTCTTTTGAGTTATTGCGGTCTTTAGTTTTAACATTTCTGTTCTCATCGCCATTTGTGGACTTTGGAGTAATGGTAAGGTTGCTCCACTCTGACCTGGACTCAGAGGCCATGGGTTCAACAACTGAAACAGTGAAGGTTGCATACATTTGACCCTTTCTACGGCCATGATGCAGGAAATGTCAGGCACTAGGGCACTCTTTACTCTCTTACCTTTTTATTTTGTGTGGTGTGTTTTTGTTATATCCTTTTTTCACTGGGGAACAGAGAGAGCACAATTCATATATGCACTTACTCATGTTCACACACTCCCCCATCGAAAAAGTTCTCAACTTTTGGAGTTAGGGAATGATGCTTCTCTTTCCCCTTCTTGTTTTAGTTAAACATTTATGAACAATATATGACTTTCATTTTGTTACTCTTTTTGCGAGTAGAAAAGAATGCTAGAGGATACCAAACGGAATATGGCAGTAACATGGTTGAATCCTGTTGCATTACTGTTTTCAAATTTTTTCATACATCATGCTTGAAATGCAAATTTGCAATTAATGTTGTTAGTATCTATTGTTCAAACTCCAAAATGCTAGTGGAAACTAAACCCGTGTGGGTAAATGTAGGTATAAAATTGCCTAGCCATTTTTACCAAGTGAACATTTTTGGAACAAAATATAATTGCATTTCAAATGCATCAAGATTGAAGAAAAACACTGGAAATTTTTTTGCTTATGATCCAACCTTTAATTGTATACTAGCCTCTGCTATTTGTGCTCCTATTGCTTTGTTCAGTTTATGCAGTTAACTATAAAAAATGTTGAATCCCTTATTGTATGTAGCCGGCTTTTATTGTTGTATGAGGTGATGGTGTAGAACAAGAAGGGAATAAGGAACAAATCCTTAAAGAAAAAGAGAACTCATTCTCAAAATTTAATCTTAAATAATTGTTATAATCAAAAGCTACCAAAAACAGTAGAAATTGGCCGTATTGATAGAGCTTACAAACCTAATCAAATTAGAAACAGAAACCCTAATCAAAATAGGAATAGAGAACCTAACTAATAAGAATAGACAAATATCCCAAACCTAATCAAAATTGGGAATAAATATCCTAATTAACTGGGAATATTAAATAACCTAAACTAAGAAATGACAATAATAATAATAATATCTAAAAATAATAAACTTGCTAAATAATTAAATTCTAGATTCCTAATTCTATAATAAACAAGATTCCTAAATTGTATTAGGATCCTTCTCATAGTTCATTAGGTAAAGTGCATCTGTCCTGCTATCCCTTTGTCATGTTGTTTGTATAGAGTTTGGATTCCAACTCCCATAATTTGGTATGAATCTGCTGGTATCATCCTTATTCCTTATAGTAGAAGGGCAGATTAGCCTTAGTTAGCTGGTCAATGCTCACCTCATCTCATAGCCATTGGTAACATGTATATGATATTATGATTTAACTTCTGAAAGGCTTGCTGAAATAAGTCTTGGTCTATTGTAGAATGTGTGTTTCATGTGGTTCTCAAATTGTTAAATGTATGCTTCCTACTTTGGTCTTAAACCGTTAATGGTTGGTGCGTTTTGGAGACATTAGTCTTCTGTGAATTTTGTGCTGGAAAATGGAGCAATAATTACCATTCTATGAAATGACTGCTCTAATCTACTATGCTTTTGTTAGGGCAAAGTTTTATAGGATTAGGGCATCTAATCACAGCAAAGTAATTATTACAAAATTATATTATACAATTCCAGTGTATTACATGATAAACACTTCTGATGTGCTCAACAATGACAAAATGTTTCTCTCTCTCACTTTCTCTGTCTCTCTCTCCTGATTGCAGGAATTATATCATGAAATGCATGCCTTGGACAGATTTGAACAAGATTACCGGCGTAAGCTTCAAGAAGATGATAACTCAAATGGTCCTCAAAGGGGTAAGTAATGGCTCGAGTTTCATTTTACTTGTATTTCTCTTTCAATAGTTTTCTGTTTCATGATTGACTGAAGAAAAGATAGTTGGGAAAGAGGGGCCTTTAATTAACGCCTGTTCATCTTTAGTTTCATTACAATCATCCATAGGCGTTTGTAGGATAATTTTTCTAGTTTTTCTGATCTCATGGTTCAAAATATTTTAATTGCATGGATTGGTGGAAGGATAGTTTCTTATCTTTTGAAGGATTATTCCTCTCATCAGGACTTGTTTGTCTAGTGTTCAAACTTTTCTTGTTTCTTTGTTTAGGATACTTGTTGGGGTATGTGATTGCTTCTGGAAGATTACCTTGATTAGTTGATTTAGGGGAGGGGATGGTACACAGGATCATCTAGTCAGATATGGATCTGATGCAAATCTTATGGCAACTTTTATGTTGGTAATTTGGTGTCTAAAAGTTTATCATTATTGTTATTAGGGAAATGTTTGTGATGATCTCAACTAGAGCCAAATTCTCTATATCATGAGGATGTTAGAACATATATGGGTGGCTTGCAAATGCAGAATCAATGTCACTCATGCAAATCCTTTGAAATTTATTTCAGTGTTCTTTTTCTTTTGGCAGGTATAGGATTGGTTATTTATTCTCTTAGTTTTTTTTAGAACTTGTGAGAAGAGAACGTTCCATCTCCTAATAATGTGTTGTAGATATGGAGACCTAACAATGTATTGTTTTTTGGAACACATTTTTATATACTTTCATAGTTGTGGCAGTGGGATCCATGACTTTTAAAATTGTTTTAGTACTTGAAATTATATTCTGCAATTATGAGCTTTGACCAAAAAATTGGATCATTATTCCCTCACTTTAGGGGTTTTGTAGGATGAAAAGAGAGAAATTTATGCTATGTATGCTTTTGTTTGGTATTTCCTGGTATTGCAGCAGTCTTTGCAGTACATTGTTAGCCAGAGTTGCTTTTGTACTAAATGGTTCTTAGGCACCACTACATTCTTCTGCTTCCAGATTCTCTTGCAGGGGGCTTTCTACATGTGTACTGAAATTTAAAGGAACTATCCTGATAATACTCTTCTCTCGTACTAACATTTATTTTGTTAGATAGAGAGAGAAAGTGATTGTTTCGGAGGTTATGGCTTATACTTAGTGAAGGTATTGCATGCTAAAAGTTATAGACAAAGGGGGATGGGGGGAAGAGGAATGTTGGGGATGAAGCCCCTTCTCATATTGTCAGTATAAAATGGGAACTCTACATAAAGGTGCTTGTTAGCTTCGGTTTCACTGTGAAAAGTCACAAGTGGCTCTGTGGACATAGGCTCATTGTCAAACCATGAAAAGTCATTGTCCCTTGTTCTCTATTTTTCACTGATGTTGAATGTATCATATGGTGGCAAAGTATCTATAGTTCCCTTGCAGTTAATATCGTTTCCTTAAAGTTTAACAAGGCTCCTCTTTCTTTAATTGAGGGCTTGGACTTGAAATTTCAACTCTATTTGGCCCTGTGGTCAGACACTCTGTCTGGCATCTAATTTCTATGCTTGGCCTGGCTTCAGTCCACCTTTTAGAAACTGCTATACATAAGATATTAATTCCTGCCTACTACTAAGTTTTTGAGATTTTTTCTTAAGAGCTGATATGGGATGTCTGTTTATACTCTGTTTCTCTTTTATGAATATTAGCATTTGTAACTTTATTTTATTGAGGAGCTATATCTGGTTGACTTAGGTGACAGCCTTGCAATTTTGAGGGCAGAGTTAAAGTCTCAGAGGAAGCATGTGAAAAGTTTGAAGAAGAAATCACTTTGGTCCAGGAATTTGGAAGAGGTATGCTTCAGTATTGCTAGAGGTGCATATTTTTTAATGGATGGAGCTCTAGTGCTTTGTTGATTTAATATATGATATTTAACCTTGTTAGTGTTATGTTTCCTGATACTACTATGAGTATGCATCCGTCACAGATAAAATTTCATGGACTACACACTTCATTATATGTCAAGTGATAGCTAAAGAATCATTTGTTCCTGATTATTGTACATATTATTGCAATATAATATTTGAAGGTGATGCCATTTATTAATAGGTAATGGAGAAGCTGGTAGATATTGTCCATTTCTTGCACTTGGAGATCCATCAAGCTTTTGGTAGTGCTGGTAAGCATTCCATATATGGCCTTGTGACTTTGGATCTGTGTTTTCTTGAAGCTCTATCCTCTATGTGCTGGTATACATATAATAGTTATTTATAGGCCTTGCATATATTTTTCAATGGAAATAAGAATGTTGTATAATAGGTTGTTGTTCTGCTTTACTTGTATGTTGAAATGAAAATGGAAGTGATGTTGCGATAGTTAAGTAAATTGATACTATAGATGGTTGTGCAATGTAATGTGTTTTCAAAAAGTGGGGAAAAAAAGGATTTTTGGTTTATCAAGATAGCTGGGATTAAAGCTCAACTGAGTTGAATCATATTGGAGGTAGAGGGGGTAGTGAAATCAATGGTATTGGTATATATTGACATATAAAATAACTGGAAGCCTTGAATTTTTTGCATTTCATAAAGGCTGAGTTTGGAATAAATCATTTGCTAGAAAATAATTCAAATGAATTCTTACACAATTATGCTTGAATTATACTTCTTCTTTGAATTAAATTTTTTTTTTAAGTTGGAAAAAAAAATTGAATTCTTTCATTCTGAGATCCAAACATGAGAATACAAAAGGAAATCAATTGAATTAAATTATTGTAAATTTCTTAATTCCACACATGGAAAAATGTGAACATACTAACTAAATTCATAAGGTGTGAACATTCTTGTTGCTTTCTAAGAATAGGGCCATTTCTCACTGTCTGCATTTCACATCTTTATTCCTCTGTACGCCATTTTGGTCGGAAAAAGCTAATCCTTGGGTTTTGTGAAAACATTGGATTCATGATGAGTATGATGGTGTTTCTCTTTGCATTATTATTTTATGGTCGTTTTTACTGATGGTATTATTTTAAATTTTTTAACACATTAACTTGCAGATGGTGATAGACCAGTAAAAGGTTCTAGCTGTCAGAGGAAATTGGGTTCTGCTGGTCTTGCATTGCATTATGCAAATATTATCACTCAAATTGACACTCTGGTGAGTTGGTGATTTCTTTTACTCTTGGTATCCTTACCTTCTCATTAAGGATTTTGTTTTCGTGCTTTTTCTAAAGCAACGCATTTGAGATCAAATCATTGTATCATCATTGGCACATAGGTTGATGCCTCAGATGAAATAATTGTTGTTTTGGAGCTAATATCTGAGAGTGATCAGGTGTCCCGATCGAGTTCTGTACCTCCAAATACAAGGGATTCCTTATACCAAGGGCTGCCACCCTGTATCAAATCTGCTTTGCGCTCTAAATTGCAGTCATTTCATGTGAAGGAAGAGGTACTCATTTTGCCTAAAAGAAAACTTTACGTTTTTAGTGGTTTGCTTGCAAAAGGATTTGGTCTTAATTTACTTGCCAATAACTGATTTAATTATTTAATTCAAATGTAAATCTTGCAGCTTACAGTCGGGCAAATCAAAGATGAAATGGAGAAAACTCTGCAGTGGCTTGTTCCGATTGCTGCTAACACAACCAAGTAAATTAACTAATCTTAGATACTAAATTTCTTTGCTTCAGTGAAACTGTGCTTACATTTCGTATCAAATTTTCATTTGTTCAATGCCTCCAGTGGGTCACTGACACATCATTTCATTCATGAAGGATCCTGAGAGTCTAATACTATTGCTATAACTAACGGAGCTAATAATCTTGGTTAAATGATTGAAACTGTGCACGTTGCAGCTGTGACATGAACGATGAACTTTTCAATATGATATTACTCATTCACTGCATAATGCATCTTTGCGGTCTTAGCCTACTGTAAGATTTTTTAATGCTTGTTTTGCTGTTTCCCAATGAACAACCAGAGCTCATCATGGATTTGGTTGGGTTGGAGAATGGGCAAATACGGGGTGAGCGACAAATGCTTCAGTGCTTTTTTTTTCCCTTTCCTTCATATTTCTCTTAAAATTATCTTTGTTAAGCGCCTCCCATTAAAATTCTGCAGGTCTGAGGTGAATCGGAAACCTACTGGACAGACCGACTTACTCAGAATTGAGACGCTGCACCATGCCGATAAAGAGAAGACTGAAGCTTACATTCTTGAATTGGTGGTTTGGCTTCACCATCTTGTCAGCCAAGCAAGGGCTAGCAATGGTGGAATAAGATCTCCAGTTAAATCTCCAATTCGCTCACCGAATCAGAAGACGATTCAGTTATCTACCCACAAGTCAAGCTCTCCATCCCCAGTGTTGACAGTGGAAGATCAAGAGATGCTCAGAGACGTAAGCAAGAGGAAAAATACACCTGGGATAAGCAAGAGTCAGGAATTTGATACTGCAAAAACAAGGTTAAGCAAACACAATAGGCTGAGTAAGAGTAGCAGCCATTCTCCAATGAGTGAGAGTAAAAAAAATCCTTTCCCCATAAGAAGGCCCTCTTCTGTTCCTATCATCGACTTCGACATAGACCGAATCAAAGATCTGGATGTTATGGATCGAGTTGACACAATTAGAAGTTTATGATTGTGTCAGCACAGCCAGTCATGATATTCATGCAAAAGAAAGAACTCTGCATGTGCTTGTGAAGGAGTTCATCTGGTGCAATTTTTCTCTGGTTGGGTGGTGGTGGTGGTGTGTTGTTTCTGGTGGGGAAGATTTTATATGTGTTGGTAGGCTTATGATGAGTAATGCAAGTCTGGTTTTTTTGTTTTTTTGTGAGAATTTAATTGTTCTAGATAATATCAGGCTATAGTTTCTGCTTAGTCTTATGTGTACAGAATATTTTGATGATCTTATAATAATTTAAAGTTCTTTTTTTTCCTTCATTATATGGTTATCATCTTTGATTTTGAGAGTCAAATTTTACTCTAAATCCTTCAAATTTGCTCATTTATGTCTCAACTCTCAACAAAGAAGTCTCCTACAATGTTACTAAAATTTTTATTATTATTTATGATATTTTTTTTCTAATGTAATTACTGTTTTTTTATAACACAAAAACAAGATTTCTTTTTCTTATTTCTTGTCAATTTTAAATTAAAATTGCAAAATTATTTATTAATAGATGTTGTAATTTAAAATTAAATTTAATATTAATTAATTATTCAGTTTTGAAGGCATAACTTGTTTTTTAAGTTTTTTTTTTATTAGACTATAACCATTATAAAAAATCACGACGATTTTAATAAGATTTTTAATTTAAATATCTATAATTTAAATGTTTATACAACAAAGACGATTTGATTATAATATGTATTATTATGCAATTATTGTTTCTTTTTTTTTTCCAACATCTCCAACATTATTTTCACACTTTTTTTTATTTTAAAAAATAATATTAGCAAATTTCATTCTAATAATAACATTTTAAATTTAATTTCATTAAGCGAATGATATATCTTTAATCACTAAATTAAATTAGATAAATTTGATGTATGGATTGTGTGATCACTTTTATTTTTCTAATAAAAGGTAAGAATAGATCTCATTTTTCATGAAAATGTTTTATTATATTAAAAATATATAAAACTTTACAAATAAAAGTGTATATAATAACATTATTTAAATTTAATAATAATAAATTAAAATATTTTTTATTCAAATAATAATAAAAGAAATTATAATGATATGTGTGTGTGAAGTCTTACTATTTTTAATTTATATTAATTTACTGCATTTTTCATGAAATAATTGTTTTATGTAAAACTTATGAAATAAATTATATAATTTTAATGTTTTTATGAAAATAAAGGCATTTTATTATATTTTAAAAGAATAATTGTAAAAAACTCACTTATTTAATGATAAATCAATTTTGTATCAAAATATTGTGATTGTGATTGCCATTATGATTTTATCATTGTTCTATAGATAATTACTAATACGTGTTCGAGTCTATCGGGAATCTGTTTAGTTTGTAGATCTATACATATTTTTATACAATTAAATATAAAACTATCTATTTTTAAAATAAAAATTAAAGTAGTAGATCTAGCCCCTTATTGCCGTGAAAGAAAAATTAGGCTATTTGAAAAGATTGAAGAGGGTAAAACAGTATTTATTATGAAATTAATTAATAACATTGTAAAAGCTCATGGATTATATCCGTATTTTACAAATTAGATGAATGTACTCACGGTAGAAATGAACTTTTTGAAATTCAACAAAATTAATTATTTAATTTTTATAGTTTTAAAAATATATTTATAAAGTAATTATTTAATTAATTTTTATGAGCAATTTATTTAAGGTGAAGAAGTATTTTGATATTTGTACTTGTGAACTTAGTGCAGTGGTAGGTATATGTTGAATGAGGTCCACAATATCACAAAATATCAATCAATGGATTTTAATATATGATAGAATTGAAACAATAAAAAAAAAAGAAATTGTATGGACATAATTATTATTCATAGGATGAGTTGTGTGAAATCAAAGGCAACAATAAAAAGGTTTGTGTTAGGTATGAATTGGTGGGTTAGAGAGAGAAAGATAGAGAGAGAAAGATAAGATGGTTTCAAGATGAAGCAAACACAATGGCCTATGTACACCAAGTGGACTGTCCAAAGATAAGATGTATAGTATAGTTTCAACTTGAACACTCTATCAATATGGGCAATATAATTTTTTATTTTTTTTATAAAATTTTCTCTATTTTAATATAATCTACCAAATTTCCCATATTTATGGAATTTTTAACTACAAAATTACTTTATTTACTTATCATGATATTTGTCATTTTCATGATATTAATACCATGATATTCAACTTTATAATTATTTTTTTTTAAATGAGTTTGTCATGTTGGGTTATTTCTTTTATTTTTATAAAATAAAATAACCTTTTTAAAATATTCAACATAATTTTTATTTTCAATATATTAATATATTTCATAATAATCGAAACAAAATAAATTATTATAAATTAATACAGAAAAATAAGTTGAATAAGTAAATCGTCAAAATTACTAAATTGAATAAATAAGCCCATAATGCTACTAAACTAAGATACAAGCAAATCGATAAATAATCTGAACAAGTAAGCTCAAACACACAAATAAATCAATTCACCTAATAACGGCAACGCTAATCAAAGAATCAATTATAATAATAATAATATGCATAAATATTTAATCATTAATATTTAAAATTATTAATAAATAATAAATAGTTTATTTTAATAGTTTTTTTATAGTATTAAAATATAAAAGAGTAATATATAATTAATTGAAAAATATGAGTAATACAATTTAAATTTATAATCTAATGAAAAAAACTATATATTACTTTCACGAATAAGAATTAAATAATTATAATTTGAAAAAATAAATAAAAGAAAAAGATTATATAAGAAGGGAAGGTAGTGGTTGTGGAGATGGATGGAATGAATAGAACCCACTCAGTTTTGTATAATTAAGAAGGTGATGAGTGTAGGTGACGTGTACCTATTTCTCGGAAAATGTGAATGTGATGGCTACAAAAGTCAAAGAGGAGAAACGATGCGTCATTTCCCAATCATTGGATGCCAAGTCAATAAAATCCAGCTATGTGTCCACTCTCCTCCGAAGGCGCGTGCTCCCTTTTGGATACGCTCCTCCTCTCCCTTTGTTTCCTTCCGCCGCATGTTTTTCTTCTTTTAAATACATTGCATCCCTTCCCTCTTTTTTCTTCCCTTAGTTAAATATTTATAAATATTTCTTCTTTTTTTTTTATTTTTTATTTGTAAACTTTTTTTTATTTAGTTCATTTAAGTAAAATTAAAATAAATTGGTTAATTATTTATTTTAAAAATTAAATAAATTAATTTTATAAAATATGTTAATGGATAAAATTTTAAAAAAAATTAAGAATTTAATAATATATATTTTTTTATAATTAATTAAGGACGGTCTAATATAAAAGTAATCATGATTTAGACTTAAGGTCATATATTCCGTGACTGATATCCTTTCATAAGAAAGAGACTTATCATTAAATTTATAATTAGATAAGTGCAATAATATTGAAAGATAAAATATTATAGTAAATAAATTAAGTTATTTATGTGTTATTTAATATTTAATTTAATTTATTTTAATATATTAAATTATAAATAATTTAAATTTAGTTTATTAAAAAAATTTTAAGCTCGAACTGGTTAATTTTAATTAAATAATTATATTTATAAATTAATTTTTATATATTTATAAATAAATAAATTTTCAATCGAGTCAAATTCGTTGACTAATCGAATTTAAAAATTAAATATAAATTTAATCAAATTGAATTAAATTGAATTTTTAACTAATTAAGTTTCACAATTTTATTTATTTATAATTTTAGGTTTTTTTCCTTTTATTAATGCTGAGGAGAGAAATAAAAATACTAAAATTAAAAGGACTGATTTGAAATTAAACAACTATTTGACACGTGAGAGTTTAATTTTCTCGTAAATATCGCAACCTTTTGTTGCACTGACCCTTGCGGTTGCTTCCAACCACAATTTATTTATTTAATTATTTTTTAAATAATATTTAAATAATAATAATAATGATAATAATTATCATCATCATCATGATGAGGTAGCGCCACACAAGCATTACCCTACTTATGTCTTAAAAAAATAATTTATGGAAATTATTTTTAGAAAAATGGGTTTCAATCAATTATTTTATATTATTAAAATAATATAAAAATATATCATTAAATATTTAATTTTAATATGTGAAATTTTGAGCATAAAATATTTCAAACAACAAATAATTAAACATACGGAAAAACCTCAATCACTGTACCGTTATTTTTTAATTTAATTAATAAATTTTATATTTTATTTTTTATAATATAATATTATTACTATGAAAATAATATATATAATAATTATCATAACAAAAATTATATAAAAAAATATTAAAGTGAATAATAGTGTATTGTTATTAGTTACTATTGATTATTCTAAAGATAATATTCACCGGATAAGATTATTCTTTATTTTTATGATATTTTTATTTTTCTGTACAGTGATTTGGATAGATCATTATTCAATTTGCCAACCCAAGTGGAAATAATAATTTCCCATTAATTTTTCAAATTATAACATTTTCTTTCAATTGTCAAATCTTAATTACATGGTTGAATATGAATCATACAATATTTCTAGGTAGGTATTTTCTTTCCACTCTCCAACCATTAGTTGCCAATTCAATTTGCTATTTTTAGACTCATTAAAATTCATTGTTCTTTTTTTTATTACTATTTAATGCAATCTCAACTGATCAACTAACAACTTACATGATATTAATTCATCACTCTTTTTTCTAAAAATGAATAATCTTATATAGATAGACTGTGTGATTCGAATTTAATATTCACTATATTTAAATTATTTAATAAATATATTATTTTTTGAAAAGGGTTAAATTTAATATTTTTCAATTTGCTGTATTTTAAAGATTAAAAAAAAAAAAAAAAGATTACCTTCAATGATACAGACATTATTGTTTGAGAAGGAAGATAGTATGGAAAAAAAAAAAGGACTGATTGATAAACTTAAGAGTTAAGAGTATTTGTACTTATCTTGATGATTGTTTGGTTGGCAAGAATCTTTAAATTCTTTCTCAACCAAGCACATTATCAAAGTGGATTTATCTTTATTAATTATACTCATTTGAATATGTTGGTGAAAGTGGAAAGTGGGTTCTTTGAATGATAACTTATTTTTGAATTACAAACATAAATTGAATTTTTATTATTCATAAAATATTATGATGGGATGAGAAATTTAAAAGAAATTGAAAATGTAAAGAAGAATTGAGAGAGCAAGAAGAGAGCAAGAAATGATGATGGGATGAGAAAGTGAAGTTGATGATTAGGACTTCCATGTGAAAGGGAAAAGAAAAGGGCAAAGGATTCTTGAAATTGCACTTATTCATTTGTCATCAACATTTTAGATTTTAAAATAATAATAATAATTTTCATTT
>CAOGCB010256578.1:0-20823 GCA_948266635.1 Cnidoscolus chayamansa
TTTCCTTAGATATTTATTTTTATATTTCTTTTCTTTACAATAGCACCTTAACAGCAGTATAAGTAAGAACAGAAACGAACAGATTACCTGGTTTGAGATCACGGTGAATGATTCCATGGGAGTGCAAGCATTCCATAGCACGAGTAATGTCAAGTGCAAAACCAATGGCAACACGAGTATCCAAGCACCTTGGTCGAATGCTCAGCAGGTACTTGCGCAATGTCCCTCCCAATAAGAGCTCAGTAACAATGACCATTACAGGTTCCTTGCAGGCACCTATAAACTGCCCATACACAAGTTTTCAACATTAACATTAGCACACATGATTTGTTATAATTATTAGCAATTGGATCTTCTGCGCCTTGTATGTTCCTAGCTAAGGACAACCATCCTAAGAGTCTTAAATCAAATCCAACCTTCACTAGATTCTTATGTTGAACCCTTGATAACATTGCAACTTCTCTTGCAAATCGCGCTTCTCTCTTTGTGATCTCCTCTGGAGTTTCCCCTTTATGAAGAATTTTAATGGCCACAGTCTGGTTTTTATATCTGAAGGAAATCCAACCAAGTGAATTGAGTAAAAGGAAACGTAACCATGCACCAAACTAGCAACGTAAAGAATGAAAAAACTCTGAATCTCTATAAGAGCTCAACCCAGGTCTTCTCAATTGCATTTCCATGGAAGGTTAATCATTCATTAAGACAGGTTTCTATGCACAAATATGCATACAAATACAAGCAAGTCTCACAAGAAAAAAGAAGAAAGTCTGACAAACCAGAGTTCTCAATTAAAAAAAAAAAATCAGTTGAAATATCCGCTCAACATAAAGCAATTGCCAAGAAATCAAGCTATGTCTCTGCATTTCTATGACCATAAAATTAAAGAACAAAAATCAAAATTTCCAAGGATTTGGGAACTTACTTGCCCTCGAATACTTTGGCATGAGCACCCTCTCCAATCTTTGGTCCAACAAAAAGATGTTTTGGATTAATGAGCCATTTAGCGTCCAATTTGAACTCAATATCTGAGTAAAATCCACTCCCAGATTCCATGATTCTAAATGAGGAAAGAATTCAACATCTATAACTCGACTCTTCTATACTTAGATCACGTAGTATACCTCAAACAGGAAAAGCATTGAAAAGTTCATTCACACTCGTTAAATGGATAAGCTGACAATGGAACAGAGAAGCAACCAAGACATGCTCTGTGATGTGTTCTGGTAAAATACCACATCTCAAGATTGAGACCCAGAGATATAAAAAAATAAAAAAATAAAATCAGAGATTTATGGTTTAAAAGGCAGAAATAAAAGAAACCACATGTGCAGTGAGTAAAGAGAGAGAGAAGACAAGACCAAACAAAGCTCAAAGTCCAAAGAGGTTTATTTTGAAATTCATAGGGAGGAGAGAAGAATCTCCCCCAGAAAAAGGGAAAAGAGTAAGTGTACCAATCAACAGAACCCCAAATGAAGCAGAAGCACAAATTCTTAATATTAAATAGTATTTTCAGAAAATTTCTATGACCCACTAGAGAAGTTAGTTAAAGGGAGAGATGGGATTTTGGTTATATTTAATATCTGTGGCGCAGAGCTTCAGTGTTGATCTGCAGACAAAATCATGGAAGAGATTGAGTGTGTGTTGAATAAAGTAAAGATTAAAAGAAGAGGAGATATTTTTAGGAATAATATAATAAAGGGTGCGGGAACCATAAACCAAAAGAGAGCACATGGAAACTGATCTTTGTCAAAACATGGGGACAGGACAAAGGACACAGCCCCACTCAATGCATTGCCTTTGCCTGGACCACCTTTTACCTTTATTTCTTCCTTCCAAGTAAAAGCACCTTCCTCTTTTTTTCCCGCAACTTAAAACAATGGCTATCTCATCTGCTTGAACCACGATGGCCGATGTTATTAATAAAAATAAAATAAAATAAAATAAAATATTTTTATTTTCATTTATTAATATTTTCCTTCTTTTATTTTAAGAGACCTGTCTTTTTCATTTTTTCTTTCCTTCCAATCATATTTAGCCAAACAGAGCTCAAATTGAGCCCACTATTCACTCAACAAGAAAGGGCTCCTAAGTCCTAACCCTGTCCAATCAGCTTCCATATTCTAATCCTTTCTCTATTGCATTCAATTATAATACTACACCCACCCACCCCCCCCAGACCTACGCAACTATTCTGTGAACAATACACAACACAAATATTGAATTTTAATTCACTGATTTCTTCATCAACCAGTAACTTCAAGTTCTCAAATTACGTACCCAAATGAAGGGAAAACAATAGCACAGCAATCTATACAGATCATGAGGCCACAATTTACCCAAAAAATAAGACATATTTATCCACACACCACAATATTCATATTGTATAAAAAAAATATATATTCAGCCACAATTCCATCCCCACTTAAAAGGTCTAATTGCTCATCATAATGAGCAATTTTTAGAGAATCCATGAAAAATTCACATCCAGATATAATTACCAATACATTTATTTTTTTATACTTGTTAGATTATCCATGCAGAAATTACAACCATCTGATTACGCCTTCTCCCCAGTAAGATCCATCACTACATGACACTCCCATTGTTCTTCTTCACCTGCTTCCTGCTCATTTCTTCGTCCGAAAAACTCTGCAATCACACAAGCAAAAGAAACTATCAGCCTATGCTCCAGTACAAGCTTCTTTAAAAGATATAACCATGATTCATTTAGAAACAGATTAACAGAGACTGCATCCTAAACTAATAAAAAAAAACATTGATTCAATGCCCGCCTTGGAAAACCTACCATCATCTCCTTCAACTCCTCAACAAGTGGATCCCAATCAGAAACACCACAGAGATCATCCACTGACTGCTCCAAGTTGTACTCATTCATCCTCAAGACCTCCTTATTCAAATCAATCTGCTTAAATCCCATCTCCTCAAGTTCTTTAAGCAGAGACTTCTCAACAGCGTGTTTTACAATCACCTCCTCAGATGAAGTTGGGATATCCATAGCAGGAAGGGCTTCTGAGGGAACAACAGGAGCTGCTTCAGACATGTCTATAATAGGATATGACACAGAAGAGGATGTCTGATTAGGAGTAGAAGTCGAGACACCAGCACCAACCAACAATACATCATTGGTAGGAAAATTCAGCTCCTGGTCCTGGCTAGGCTGCTCAACATCAAACACGTGCACTGACACTGAGGACGAATTGCGAGGACCCAGAAGACCGCTATCCATTACAGGTTGCAGATTCACATCTATAGTCTGAGGACATTCGGAGCCACTGTCATCGAGGGGAAAATTCAAGTTCAAACCTTTAACTCCACCACTAACTGAGTCTCTAATGGAAGCATCAACCTGAAAGAACAAATAATGCAAATCACATACACACACAGAGAGAGACATACATACATACCAACATATATAAATCCTGAAAGTTAGAAGGGAAACGTGAAAATTGAAATTACCTGGATAAGAACCCAGACACGTTGCCCAAATCTTGTGCCTGATGGGGATGCCATCCTCCAGTATGAAATATATCGACCAGGTAATTCAGGAGAAGTAAAATCAACTGCAATATCAAGCTCCCCATCCACAGGCACACCATCCACAGGAATCTGGCAAAAATTCATGAAACCACTTAATGAAGTTGTATAAAAATAAATCTGGAAAACAATTAAGTAAATTAAAATTAGGGTAAGAAGTATTGCAAGGAACTGAAGATGCTACCTCCAAATCGGCAGAATTCGCATGGCTGAATCTGTCTCCCCCAATCCACACAAGACGTGCTCCCAGAGGCCATACCACACTGCCACTATTGCGCAGCCGCCAAATCTTGGTAAAAGGAGTAGATGGAGGCATCATCGTACCATCCAACACAGTCACGTCCAAAATAAAGCGACTGTCCAGTTTAGCTCTAACTACACCTGGCTTTATTCCACAGTGTTTCATGACAGTTGATAGCGGTGGATGGCCAATCTTCTGTGCCTTTTAAGAGAAAGAGAAAAGGGAAATAATGAGCAATAAACAAAAATTCAAGCAACTGATTACATTACTAAAGATGAGGTCGCTTACAAGATCACGTAATCCCTTGAATGACCGTGGATGTCGATTAAACACTGGCCTGTCCATCCTGATGTAATCAGCTTCACTACCCATTCCTGCGAAGCAGATGCTGCAGAGATCATAATCCTCTCTCCTGCATGAATGAAAAAGAAAATGGGGTCACATGTATATTTGACATCTTTACAAGCAGAACATAAAACTTTTATACACACTCCTTACACTTTGGACTTGTATCGAGGTCCTACAATAGGATTAACCCCACAACCATCACACTGAACACCTCTATGGAACACGCCAACCATGGCATCATTACGAGTATTGCTCCTCCTAGATGAAATAATTCGAGGTAGTATAATTGGGCGAATAGATGAGTGATTTACTGCAGGCATTCCACCAAATGGACATTCATTACCAAGATGCCTCGCTGATCCACTAGAGCTAAAGGACACACCGATTCCAGCAGGACTCTCACTTGGCTGACCGGCATTTTTTTCCTTTGGTACTTTCCCATCATCAGCATGAGGTGTTGGTGTAGAGAAAGCATTTGCACACCCAGATGGATTGAAAGCACAAGGAGGATCCAGATTCAAATCAACAGGTGAAGGTACAGTTTTGACAGGAACTCCCACACCTCTAGTCACATTTGCAACCTTCACCTCCTGACTAGGTTCATCATTGGTAGCATTTGTCTCAGTAGGAGCTACTGGGTGTTCTGTAGCCCCCATTTGGGTGCTGGAACTTGCACCAACTTGGTACTGCTGACAAGGATTCAAGTACGCTGTTCCCATTTTAAAAAGGCAGTCAAGAATTTCAGCAACGACAGGACAGGGAGCAGCAGCTTTTGAAGCCAAGTCAATCAAGCCAAGGGATACCACTGAAAGAGATTCACGAAATGGCTCTGGCAAAGATTTCAGCATAACAGCAACATCAGTGTTAATATTTTGCAGTGGATCCTGGACTTGAGGAGATCTTACAGGGGTAGAACTACCACTGGATTTAGCATAAGATTTACCAAATTTATCATTGTTGAGCTGTACATTAATCCTCAAAAATTTCAGGCTTTGTTTCATCACATCAAGCAGATCATCATCATCAGCAAGTGTCACAATATCACCATCTTCATCAGCATAAGTCAGAATAAGATCAGAATTAAGAGGGAAATTAAAAAGATAAAGGATTTTTGCCCTTAGTCCATTCATGTCAAGATCAAGCTGTCCACTCTCATTCACATGAGCATTGAAACGCCTAAGCGTATCACCATACTTAACCTGAAGCCAAAATGACAAGGGAAAATAAGCCATGAAGGTCTAACCCAGTTTGGGTGGGGAAAAACGAAAGTATATGTCAAATTGCGGATCTCTTCTTCAGTAAAATAGATAGTTATCTACAGCATTTACAAGCACATGGTGAACGAGCATGTTGAACAAATACATTAAAATGCAAAAATTACCATCATATCACTAAGAAAACGAGCACTGTGTATCCTTTGGTATTTTCCACTGCCCTTGAAAAGTGTATTATATCTATGCATACCACGGTATCCAATTACGCAACACTCTCTCCCTGTTACTACTCTATGAGGCTCAACCATTAGTAGGAAGTAGGGAACTTCATATAACAAAATTTATACTAATATAAAATAATTTTTATCTATAATAGACGTGTACGATCTAGTTTGCCTGGAAGTGCTAGGTAAGTCAAATAACCTGCTCTAGTCCCGTCTCGTTCTGAAGTAGAGAGACGTGTAACTATCAAACCCCGATATCTTGATTAAATATATTTTTTTTCAACGTGGGTGGTGTTGCTGATTGCTACAGTATGGTAGTGCAAAAGAGTATAGCAACATCACGAGTCACAACAGGTTAAAAAGAACATATACAGAAACTTCCTCAGTTTCGGCAGTTCCCTTCGCTACTAACTTGTATTATCAGGTTCAATAGTACTCTAAAAGCACATATTTAAGAGGGATTTTCAGGAACCAAGTGCCGATATAACAAAACAAACGCCCGTGATCGAATTAAGCAGTCGAAATTAACCTCGTAGAAGCCATTAAGCTAAATGAATGAGAAAATACAACAAATACAAAAAAGAGGGGAAAATGAAACAATGATCCCATATGATTAAAACACAACTGAATACTAATTCCAGAATCAAAATAGAGAAGGAAAAGAATTTCAAATAACCATGATAATGACGCAGAAAAAAGAAAAGTTAATTAAAAAAAAAAAGACGGACCTTGATCACCAGAGTAGACTCCATAGCTTGCAGAGAAAGGCGTGTTCCAGTTAGCCACGCAAACTCTTAACTCTTAATGTAAGTAGCAGCGTATGATAAAAGGAGATAAATGGATCAAAAGAAAAACAAGGGAATCGGAGAGAGAAAAGCCTAATTCTCCATGGAAACCAAAGCGTACCTGTAAGCCGCTTTAGGCGTGAAAACGAGCAGTGAAACTTGGTGTGGACTGTGGGATCTGTATTTATAGTTAGATTTTTTATCAATTGGCTTGCGGAATAAGAAATATTTTTTTTTATTTCTTTTTTAGAAAGCTAACCTGCTTCGTTAAGTAATCCATCGCCCATCATTCTCATTAGATTGTGTGGGACACGCCTCACGATAAGGAGTTCTGGATCGCCTACGTGGATCCTATAATAATTCAATTTTTTATTTTATATTATTTTAAAATTCATTAATATATATATATATATATATATATATATCACATTTATTATTATGATATGACAATTGGAAGAGAAAATGCTATTCAAAATGAATGAACTGCAGATGTGTAAATTAATATTAAATAGTTTAATAAGCTCTATAAGTTAATCTTAATTTAATTAAATTTAATTAAACTTAATCCAATCAATTACGGGTGGTGCAAGGACACAAGTATTGGATTGAGAGGTGAAGATCGGAATGCACGTGCAGGCGCATGGAAGCTGTCATGGTCATCTGTCTTTCTTTTCCATCGTCGGTTCTTAATATATTTTTCTCAGAAATATCATAGGAAAATTCCTTTCTGGTAGATGTTGAATCTTCAGACAGGAACATTAGCTGAATTTCTAAAGTGCTTATGTTTTATATTACATTTTAGAACTTGAGCTTGGCGGTCACTTCGCATTGATCATGCCCACTCCTGGAAATGGCCACCACTCCGAGCAGCAACATCTGTGGGGATTGTGGAACCATATACTCTAACCATGGCCCTCTTTACCTGATACAAATAAAGAAATGTTGTTTAAAAAAAAATACAGAAACTTATGGATGTCCTTAACAAGGAAAGATGTTTATGTACTTCCTGCTCCCAATTAGTGCGCAAGGTGATGGCTAAAAGCAAAACAGCTTGTACAAAACTACCACATGTGATTCCCATCCAGAGTCCCTGCAACAATTAGCCACAGAGAGATTATTCCAAGAACACCAAACTCTTGATTTCTCAAACAAGCAATATTCTTACCTTTCCTCCAAGATGGAAGAGAAAAGTCAGAACTATAGCAGAAGGGAGGCCTACAAGGTAATAAGCTCCTAAATTTATGTATGCACCAGTCTTTTGCCACCCACAACCTCTAGCAGTGCCTATGTTTAAGCAAAGACATCAAGTTTTACAAGGTTTATATTAAAATTATGACATCTCCAAATGGTTATGGCAGTTTTGAACCTGAGAGAACAGCCTGGATCCCATCCATGAAGTTGGATAATGCAAGCACTGTACCTACGGACGCCAAATATCTTACAACTTCCTTTTCGTTAGTGTACAAGAGGCCCCAAACATCCCTCGCTGCAACTACAAGTAAGCTCAGGAACAAATTCTCTACAAGTGCCAAGAATATCACTATCTTTACTGCCAATTGTGCAGCGTGAGGTCTTCCACCACCCAACTCGTTTGAAACTCTTGTGCTTTAATCAGAAAAAGAAAAACAAGAAACAGGAAAAGGAAATCATGATATATCAAATCAGTGATGCTAATCGGGTAAAGGTTAATATATGTCTCAGAGCACTACCTCACAGCACTACCAAGGCCAAAGGGGATTCTGAATACCACAGCACTCGTATTCATGCTGCAGAATTTACTATATTAGAGAATTGGAAATGGAATTCAATCTGCTTATCTGATATATGGCAAAAGAAATCCTATCAAAATATTTGGATTTTTTTAGACTATTTTATTGTAACAATGCATAAGTGAATAGAAAACAACGTGCCAATGATGTGTTCAAACCTGATGCTCATCATTGACAATTCCAGTTTCGGATTTGGAAGCAGGCATGACATAAGAACTAAAAACTCATACGACCATAATTCCAAGCTGATACATTTCACAGGAATACACAAATTATATTGTGAACAATAGAATGACGACAGAACCAAAGAAAAATTGAAGTTCTGGAATTTTAATAAGAATTGAACTCACCAAACCATTAAAGCTGAAGGTATTCCCAACTTAAGAAAACTAAGCAGATTTTGGGTTCCTGCTCTGGAGAAACCTGTCCAAGTACTTTGACACGTTGGAGAAAACTTGATATAGATAGCTAAAATGAGCACATTGGTCCAGTAAGATATCGCAACAGACAGGGCAGCCCCTTTATTGCCAAAGCCGAATCTAAATATGAACGTCCAGCAAATGAGAAGATGGACCAAACTTGTAACGCCAGTGCTCAACACCAATGGCAAAACAATGTTCTGGGTTTGTAGGAATCTAAGCTGACACTGAAGAAGCCCATAGGGAACAATGCCAGGGATCAACCACCGAGCATAGGTTCCTGAAAGCATTGAAATTTGTTGGTCTTGTTTGAGGCATAAGAAAATCTGGTCTGTGAAGGCCCAAACAAATGATATAGGGATGCTTGCAAGTACAAGAACCAGCATAGCTCTTTGCAAGTGAACACCAAGCATATGGTACTGTTTTGATCCATAGGCTTGCCCACAGAATGTCTCCAGCGCACTTCCCATTCCCAACTGTCATCACAGACCACAAGATTCAGAGATGTTCATGAAAAAATTAGAGAAAAAATAACCGATTTCTGATTGGATATGCTACTTTAATGCTCATATATAAGAATATAAAGATGCTTGAAAAGAAGTATATACCATGAAACCAAAACCAGTAACTCCAGCAAATGAAGTAGCCATCGAAGCGCTTGAAAGAGAAAGCTGTCCGAGACGGCCTACAAACATGACCGAGATCATCTGTAGACTGTATTGCAAGAAACTGACAAGCACAAGAGGCCCTGCCAAATACATTTGGTTCTTTAGTTCGGTGATTATCTGTGATTTGTCATAGCATTTCTTGGCAGGCTCATTGGCATTTTGAGAGTTAGAAACTAATGGGGATTGAAGAGAACTATTGAAGGCTTCTGGATCCATCTCTTCTTTTGTCTCACTGAATGATTTTGTTGGGGTGAGGGTTGTAAGTTAGATTTATTTCCGAAAAAGTTCCAATTTCCAAATCAACTTGTAACGCTTTTTCTTAAAGTGGTCAATTTAATATATTTTGACCCCAGAGAAATCCTGACATTAATTTTATAAAATATTTTAAAAATAATACAATACATATTGTAATTTTAAATATTATTAATTTTTTATTATTATAATAAAAATACATAGCAAAAAAAATGATTTTAATACTTATAGTTGCAAAATTGTTTTTATTACTTAATAAGATATATATATATTTTTTATATTGAAATTTTGGGGCCTCCTATTAAAGAAAAAGGTTCATTTGATTTGAATATTAAATGAAAATAGTGGGGACAAAGGCAATTCCATTTCTACAGCACTGAGATGAGAAACAATAACAATGGCAGGACATTTTGATGGATTTGTTTTAAATTGAGATGCATGGGTTTTGCTCATTCAAAATGTTTTACAGCATTATCACTTCATTCAATTTTCACCCTAACACTTTTCATTTCGCCTTCCCTTTTGTCCCATCCCCGTAAATAGTATGCTTAATTGTGAGTTTTTCGAGCAACTTTCCTATAAACACTTAAATTTTAATAATAATCTAATTAACTCGTAAACTTTCAAACCAGATCATCTCAATATTAAAATAGTTTTTTTTTTTAATTTTCTTTACGTTTAAATAGAGTTTTTAATTATTAAAATAATTTAAATTTAATTATTATATTATAAAAAAATTAAAGTTATCTGTCGGCTTAAATAAAATAATATTTTTTCTGAACATAACGAAAGAAAATAAATCTCTTTAAAAAGACATTAGTCAATGATTCTGAATAAATGAATTAAAATAAATAATTCTTTTTTTATTAGAATTAGATAAGGATTGTATAAAATCATCTTTTATTAAAAATATTTTACTTTTAAATTTTAAAAATAAATCAAAATATTATATATAAATCTTCAAATTTTAAAATAAAATAAATAAATCCTTTTAACTTTTTATTTAAAGTAGAAAAAAAATATATATTATCATTTGCTTTTAATTCAAATATAATATTGTATAAACTCTTCAATGAAATCTACATTATCTTATTTGTAATATCATGGTCGATTTTTTATGTATCCTAAGTATATTAATAAGTTTTTCAATGCTAAATGATTTAAAATATTTCCTTTTTCTTGTTTTCAATAAATGTTTTTTAAATAAAATATCTCATTTTTTTATCAATTTAATCCAATTCTAATTATTTTCAAATATGATACACTCTTCTAGAAAAATTTTATGAAATCTTTTTTCTGACTAAAGAGGGTAAAAAATGATATTCGATACTAAAAAAAGTACGAATAAAGATCGACTTTTGATAGGCTTTTAAGTGAAGGAATACATTAATAAAATGATCACACGACCGAAAAAAAGATATCCTGAAACTGTATAGAAATAAAACGGTACAATTGAGTAATTTTAAGTTTGTACAGATATGCAACTTTACAATTGAAAATAGCTTAAAAAAATTTAATAAATACAATCTATGTCTAACTTTAATTTCAAGACTCTGATTATACTTTTTATATAGTTTAGTATTTATTTGGTTGTATACACACACACTTTTTAGATAGAATGACTCTAATTATTTTAATATTAATTCTTTTTAGAATTATTTTTTTTACAATAATATTTAAAAATAACTAATTGGAAAATTTTGAATATCAAAAAATTTCGTTAATTAAAAACACAAGACAGCAGCATTCTTCACCTAATTACTTCCATTACCAGAGTATGATGGGGAAAGGAAACCACAAAAGAAAAAGGTTAGATTTCCATCTTTTTCTAGTGGGCATTAATGCAACATAAAAACAAATGAAACTAATTGCAGTGCAAGTAGAAGAAACCATATCAGCACTCTTTTATCACGTGCACCAAATATATCGTAGGGCCAAGAAGTTATAGCTGCTGATTCAGATAAGCGTCCTTGGGAGATCTTGGACTTAAATACCCTGAAACATTTTCAGATACACCTTCAGCGTACCTCTTCAACCAGGATGTGCTCCTTGTCAACCACCCTGTCTGTCCATGTTCTTGTACTTCAACCATGCTTTTCCTTTCTTCCTCTACCAGTATGTCAAGCCATCTCTTAGCCATGAACATCTTGACAGCTTCAATCCCCTCCTTCACTACTTCTGATGGTGGGATCACAATCGGATTTTGCTCCAAGTTCAATTTGGTCAAGTTATCCAGCCTTCCAAATGTATCAGGTAAAGCTTGGATCTGATTATTGCTGAGATCAAGTTCCTTGAGGTTTGTCAAGTCCCCCAATGTCTCAGGAAGTTCCTTCAGGTCAGTGAAATTATTGCTCAAGTTGAGGATCTCAAGATTCGCCAATTTCCCAATTGAAAGTGGAAGACCCTGAATTTCATTGAAGTGAGCGTCCAGATGCTGCAGAGACCTCATCTCCCCAATAGAAGTGGGAAGAGATCGGATCTTGTTCAACTGCATTGATAGCCTTCTAAGATTCACCAACTCATATCCAATATTGGTCGGCAAGTATGTAAGACGATTGAAGCTCACGTCCAACTCCACTAATGACCTTCCATTAAAAATTTTTGGTAAATATAAAACAATATCTGGTCAACGAAGGAATCTACAATGAATTACCTTACCTGCAACAAGAAATGGAGTCTGGTAAAGACTCTAGCTTATTACTGGAGGCATCTAGAATTTTCAAGTTATGTAGCAATCCAACAGAATCTGGCAATGCTTCCAAAAGATTTGAAGCTAGATTGAGCTCCTCGAGATTTTCCAACCCAGAAATTGAGTCAGGAATAACCTGTTTCACTCACACAGGTTTCACAAATATAAGGAGAGCATACATGGGTCAACAAATAAAAGGTCAGACAGCAAGTCAATATATATGTGAAAGATTGTCTGTAAACACAGCACCATGGAAGCAAGCAAAGTTAAAAGAAAAAAAAAAAAAAAGGAGTCCAATTTTTTAAAATAAATCAAGACAGAGAGGATCTTCATAGCACCAACAAATAAACACATTGCACTCTAATACTCGAATATTTTGCATGTGCTGTAGCAAAAAATTTTAGCTGCACCAAAAACCCATGAAAGAGGGAGTATTGCTTTCACCAAATGAACATCTATGTCACTTCTCTTCATCTGAAAAACTTTTTACCCTCATTGATCCATGCATTTACATGGAACCTATCAAAATTCACTTAAGTTTACTGTTGCTGTGCATACCTCATTAGGGAAACTTAATTTTTTTCTCATTAGGAGAATTTAATTCCAGCGACATTCCTAATTAATATTCTTATAGCTTGCTAATTTTCAAAGGATTCCTCTTCAATAAAGTTTTTCTAGTTGTAATCTCTATTTATTCAGCGCAATGGAATATAACAAGCAAGAAAACTTTTCCTCTAAACTCATAGAGATCTAGACTCTCTCTCTCTAAGGATTGGAGCTCCCTCATGAATTCCCCAGTTGTTCACCATAGGTTCTTCGTGGCATGCACCGTAATAAGGGGTTAGCTTTATCTTCAGAGGCTGAATTTTCTCTTCATGGCCCTATAAGTCGATCCTTAACCCGTGCACATAACATTTACTACATGACTACCTCATCCAGCTAAATCACCTCACTGTTTACTCCTGCCTATAGCATTTTGAAGACTAATAGGTTGGTTACTTTAGAAAGTTGAAGCTTACCACAAAAACCTCATCAACTTGATTTCAGAACTCATGAGTTATGTAATCTAGAAATGGGAATTGGGGGCTCATTAAACACCCCGGAGACAGAACATAAAATATACAAGTTGCAAAAAATCCATACAAGGACTAAATTTGTTTAAGATAAATCTAAATAGTACCATTAGATCTTGATTTATCATGAAATTTACATAATATTCCTGAACTTCCCAGACCGGCCAACTAAGCTTTCTGAACAAGACCCTAAGGCCACACACTCCCAATTGATGTAGCAAAGATCCTTTCAGATTTTTCCACATACAAAAGTACATGCATGCAAGCAAAAGCTAGTCAAATATTATCTATTTTTAATATTTATTTACAGCCAAATAAAGGCATAAGAAAAGGTCGATAATTAGTGTATTCTCAAAGTACAATATAATGTAAAAGCACGTATTGCAGCATCACCGTTCAGATTAGATAAACAAGTCCACGTTTTACTCATTACAATTTCACAACAATCTTTAATACGTATGCCTAAGGAATGCACAACTCTAATTATTCATAATCACGACACCTTTTTATCCCATAAGCAACCAGAGCCAACAATCCCAAGCTAAAAGCCCAGAATACAACACCAAACACCAGTGGCACAGTAATCTCAGTTGACGAAACATCTATAATCTGTTTGTACTTCAACAAAATGTCAACAACAGAAAATAGTGTATCACCTCTGCTCAATAGCAAGCCAGCGCCTCAAATTTATAAACAATGGTAAAGGAAAGAAGCTAACCTCAAGCTGATTATTAGAGAGATTAAGCACTCTCAACCTATGAATCCTTCCAAACGCCTCAGGCAAGAACAGCAATCTCCTGTTCGACAAATCGACCCTCTCGAGCCCCTTTCCGGACGCCTCTTGAAGGATTCCAACAATCTCTTCATTCAACTGATCGTCCATTTGGTCCTTATCTTTCTCATCATCATCCTCTCCCATCTCCGCCTTTTCATAAATCTTCACCAACCGCTGCTCCGCTGCCCTCAAGAGCTTCTCGTAAGACTGATGCATCTCTTCCAATTGCAATATCGTCTTGTACAAGGTCTTGTCTTTCTCAGCAGCTTGTCGACGCTGCTGTTCCTTGTCGGCCAATTGGGAGCGCCAGTCAAGCCTGTCGACTTCAGAGGGGCGGGGAGAGAGGACAATTTCTTCGAGCTGTTTGGAGAGATTAGATTCGATTTCAGAGAGTTTAATTCTAGCAATGTCAATGGTCTCATGATCAGGGCGAGGGCCGAGGGTTTGAAGGACGGAACGGGTTTGGGCGACGTCGGCAATAGCGTGGGTCATGGAAGCAAGGAGTTTGGGGTCAGCTAGGTGGGGTAACTGGGAGACAATGGGTGTTTGACTGGAAGAGGGATCAGAGGGAGCGCGTGGAGGGGGCTGCTCGACGTCGAAAGTGGTGGAAGGGGATTTGGAAGAGAGGGAGGGAAGACGGGCCATTACATAGGAGAGGATGGGGAAGGAATTGGGGTTGGGATCCATATTCATTGTGAAATTTGCAGTTGGAATCAATGCATGAATGTTGAAGAAGATCTGTGACAGACAGTGCCTTGGAAGTGTATAATGAAGAAGGTGAATATTGTTGATGTGAACGACGAAAACGATGCCAGTAATCAGTATCGATTCCGTTACTTGGATTTGGTCAAATTTAATTAATTTTGTAATTAGAGAATAAAAAATAATATATATATATATATATATTTAAATATATATGGATCAACCAAAATGGGGGCGCCAGTGAGATGAAAATGTAATACGACGTCGTTCTTTTTTGAAAAAAATAGATTTGGCCCCTGCTGTTGCTGCTGCTGCTGAACCCGCGATTTCTAGTGTATTAGATATTTATATTACAGCAAGGGAGAGTGGAGAGAGCAACAAGGGCAAATCAGAATGTTACAGTTCCCGGCGTACATGACCCAGTACCCATGGTCAACGAGGACGATTCCGACTTCATGTCTGTTACCGTCACAATGGCCTCAACCTCACAGCGAAGAGCTCCTACTCGCCATGGAGGAGTCCGATTTTGAAGAGAAGGTATTCATATTCGCCTCTCTTTTAATTTATACCCTCATCTGGCTAAAATAAACCCTGATTCCTTAATTTCTTTTTTCTTGTTATTGAATTCCCAATTTATTTCATTTCATCAATTTTTTTAAAAAATTATTTCTGCTGTTTGCTTATAATTGGAGGATTTTTAGCTATGCAAAATCTTTTGAATTGGGGCTGCAATACAATTTTTTTGGAAGAAGTTTATCCAACTTAATAGCATATTTGGGAATGGGTTTAATTTTAATGTACAGTCTTAGTGTTCCATGTTTGCGAATAAACTGCAGGTTCTTTGTCTCGTTTGTTGATTTTACAGGCTTCCCCCTTCCCCCAACATGTCTTAACACTCTCACGCATTTCTGACAGAACCATTTGAACAGTAAAGTACATTGCGAACCTCTGAGGTTGAGGATAGCGTCTCGTTATCGTCTCCTAAATTATTTTCGGATGACATGTATCTATGAAGTCCTTGATAAGGTTCTAACATTGTTATTGCTGCTTTTATTGTCAGGGGAATGGTTAATTATGCACAATGGTAGTTTTCATGACTTCTACTTCTGCCTGCTTCTTTTCTGCTTTTTTTTTTTTTTTTATCAAGATTTTTCTCATAGATGGTCTCCCCTCTTCCTTTCCCGTTTTTTCTTTTTTCTTTCTGGCAGTTCTTATGCAACAACTTGCATATGCAGGCTCGGTCCTCATAGCTTCATCTAGTTAGCTATCAGGAAAAACAATAAAGATTTGATTTGTATGCTTTTAGGAATGAACCAAACTAGAAAGGGTGGGTGGGGATGTATTCAACTCATTATTTACATATGCCATATGGTTTAGCATTTAAATTTATTTCTCTTCCATGGTGGAATATGGAAAAGCTTGTGTTGTAAGGATCATACTAGCAGGACATAGATGTTATGAGCTGCGATGCAATTGTTTAACGGGAAAATCTTGGTTGCATGTGGAACTACGGCCTTAATATTGCAGATTTGCTAGTCTGAAAAATAGCAAATAAGAACACATTTTGGTTATTCTGTGTCTATCAGATATTTGGAACATCGTGGTATATCCGATGAGGAAACATTGATCGGGAATTTTAGCACAGATTCTTTTCGATTCATTCCCAATTACAGTTGTATCTTTGTTATGTCCCTTAATTTGTCCATGAAACTACGAAGTCCACATCCTAAGATGACAAATTTCTCTCTTTCATTCATTCATGAATAATTTTTGAAACGACAATTTATTTATTTCTAGAGGTAAATGAATCTGATTTGTATTATTTGATACATGTAGCTATATATGTTGTTTAACCCCCAAAAAAAAAATAGAGGAAGAAGAAAGAAAAAAGAAAAACAGAACGCCCCTTTGACGCTTCTCATGTGTATCATATTATAATTGCAGTCTGCATTTGGGCCTTATTATATTTTCCCCTCCTATCCCTTGGTGATGATTTACTATGTAACATGGTTAACGCGTGCAGTGCAATGAAATCAGACAGACTAACAGCAACATCCCAGTAATTGGGAAAACAACTGTTGATAATGATAAAGAAGACTCTGATAATGATGCTGATGCTGATGATGCTGATAATGCAGAAGAATCTGAAGGCGAAGAATTTGAGCAAGAAACTGGCTGAAGATATTTTCTTCTATTGCTATTCCTTGCTGGTCGTTTGAAGTTGTAAACGTCAAACTGGTCTTGGTAACCCATCTTCTAAAATCGGGAAAAGCTACTGCTTTAAAGTTTATGTAAACGTCTGTACTTTTATGTTTCTAAGGTCTCCCGTAAAGAATGTGCCTGTGTCGGTACAACAAAACTACATCGGCATTTAGCTGCTATTTCTTTTCTCAGTTTTATTTACGTTTTTCATGACTTGACGGCATAATCAAAATGGATATGTTGTCTTGCAAATCAGCCGTCATTTTGCCATTTAATTGTTGCATGATTAGAATGATGATGGATCCTTCTTTTGAGAAATTTTACGTTCTCTTAAGCTAGGAATGAACTGAAGACTCGAAACTCACATTGTTGAACGCTAATATTAGCTATTCATTTGCATCACTGAAGCCCAGATATTAATGAGCCTCACAGTAAGTGGGCTTGCATGTAACATAATTAGATGCAGTTGGACTGGGCGTGGTTTATGTAGTTACATATATTATGAAACACGCCTTTGACATGTGTCGTACACTAAAGTTATCGATATTGAAGTTGCCAGCTCCATATACAATAAGTAAATTCAATACTAAATTGAACCCCCTCTAGAGTCTAAATTGGAAGAAAGTTCGATGGATGTGCATTTCTTTGATGCTTCCCCCTATTCCAAAGTTTAAAAACTTAGATTCCTATTTTAGCCTGCAAATCATCAAACAAATACACTGGAATACCCCATCAACGACGCTTATGTTGACCACCTTAAAATAAACTAGTCTCGCATGAGACCAGGAATATGTCCACACCAAAACCAACTGAAAACTGTTTCGTCCCTCAAATTTTCAATCTGCCTGTCCCAGTTGAATTTGAATGTCGCCCACGGGATTTATAGTATACATAAAGCAATATAAACGTACTTGTCTTCACTGCCGTGACCGGACGTGTAACAGCGGGAAAATTTTGGCCGGAACAAGAAACAACTCACGGAACGGGGCAAGAATAATAAAATAAAAAATAAATTTTCAAATTTACAATCCATTCATTAGCAAAAATTCATCCTCCTTTTTTTTTCTAATTTTCTTTTCCCTATCATTATCTGTGTCCTTGAGTTTTTTTATACGCTAATTTATTTCAGTACCCAGATTTGAGGTTTCTAACTGTTAATGGCAAATTCCTGTTCCAGTACGGGTCACAACGCCGAACTCTAGGTTTTCTTTGTTCATTACACCGAGCGTCACCAAAGCATAATCCAGGGTTTCCATGTCCTTGAAAAGGATTATAAATGATTCCGCCAGAGAACTTATAAATGCCAATGGGATATCCGATTGGTGGTGAATAACTTCCAGATCGTCGATAATCGAAAGCACTAAAAGGCGATTTAATTGGATAGAAATCGACACTTCCAGGTGCTGATGGAGGAGGAGAGACGGTTTTGAGTGACTTTGGAGGGGAGAGAATGGCTCTAATCTTCGAACCAGGACAGCATCGATCATATTCTTCGATGAGAAGCGCCAATTCCTCATTGGTTTTTATAGAAATCAGCATCTCCAAATTTCCATTCGGTAACGGACACTTCAATTCGACGGAAAATCCACAAAATTCTCCAAGCTTAACCATCAACTCTGAAACAATCAAACACGGTCATTTATTGAAAAACAGAGTCGAAAATACGGCTAATATGCCAAAAAACATTAAATTAAGCAATAACAAATGAACAAACCTGCAAAGGAGATAGAACGATCGACGGATAGAACTCTGGTGAGACCACCAACGTAACGAAGCTTTCCATCAAGGGGGCGTGGAAGAATGTTACCGCCGTAGCTACAAAGGAACTTAACAGTATTTCTCTTCGATTCACTCTCGCTCACCATGTTTCTCTTCGGAAGGTTAGGGTTGGATTGGAAAAGAATGTAGAGAAGAGAAAAGTGAGGAGAGGAAGAGGAGGGAAGGGAATTGGAAACTGAAGAGGGAAGAGAGAATGGCTTGTGTTTCAAACCGCAGGGGATGTGAAATTGAAGGGTATAAATAGGGGAAAGAAGAGAGAAGAGGATGGTTGCGTGATGTCAAAGAAGGGACCCACACGCAAAGGCAGTTAAAAATCTGGAGAAGAAATAATATTATATATTCTGGTGCCTTTAAGTTTATAAAATTTGGTAAAATGAAATTAAATATTATTATATAAAAACGTTTTTGTAAATAAAATAATGTCGTAAAAAAAATGATAACAAAAACGAATAATGGATATTCGTCTCATAGGAAAGAACCAACCGGGTGGGGCCCAGGAGTTTAGGGAATATTGCAAGGTGGCTCTTTTGCTTCCAACCTAACCATTTCTTTCTTCTATTTATATTCTTAATCCCTAATATTATGAAATAAGAAATTTTTTTATTCGTTTCGAATTTATAAGTTATTTTTTTTTAATTTTTTCTAGATGCTCACTTCTAGAAAATTACGTTACCGATGCCAATGTATCTCTTTTTTTTTTTTTTTTAAGTATAGTGACCAACGTTATACGATTTATTTCAAAAATAAGAAAGAGGCGCAACAGGAATGGGATAAAGATCTGTCTTGGAGTTCTATAGCATCAGTAGATAGATGAATGGCTTGGGATGTCTTCATGGGGAGCACAGTGAACAACGGAACAAGTCAGATTCCTAGAATTGTTTTGAAAAATATGGAATCGGTTAAGATATCCCTCAAAACAGAGCAAGACACATCACTAACATTTTCCCCACTTGCCATTGCCAAGGAGGACACCCCCCCCCAGATTCTTCATTAACACTGAAGATGAAGATAATGGAGGTGATAATGACATGCCTGGCCAACATAATATCCGATGATTTAATCCCCAATACACCAAATTTTTAAATGGATGAGATTTTCATCTCTATCTTTTATTTTCTTTCGGATTTGGATTGATATACACTTTGGTCCTTGGAATGCTATGGACCATGCAAAAATCTTCACCATTGTTTTCTCTTGATGTTGATTTGATTACCATGTTTGTCTTCTAATAGCAGATTTTTCTTTACTTCTCAAAAAGCTTAATGGAAAGCTTTGCTGGGCCTTTACATTTAGTAATGGGACTGTACTTGCATCTCTTCTATTTGGTTGGTGGGTGCCATGCAAGCCCAGCCCACTTTTCAGAATCTTACAGAAGCAATTTGACTTTGGGATTTCATAAAGGAAGGAAGACGTGGAAATGTAATACAGAATGAATTTCAAAGGTAGCCGATTCGCAAGAATAAGTCGTGCATGTAGATACCATCTAACTAGGGTGTGCATTATTACATTTGAATTGAAAAACTGAGCTCCGTATTTTTTTTATTTAAAATTGGTTTAATTAATTTTATTCAATTTGGATTTAAACCGCTCAACCTGCCTGCATATAACGTTGCAAGTGGCCACCCCGTGCTTACAAAATGTCCAACAATTGCAGATTGTCCTTTGGTCTTCATTGGACATCTTCCAAGTCCCTTAATCATGCTCAGATATTTAAAATATCAGCATTGGCATGACTACGATTCCTCATTAACATGGATGGTTACAAGATTAGAACATTAGTTTTGATCACGGAAGAAAAAGGTGGGCACTATCATGCATACAGCCAGCTGTAAATAACACAGCAACCGGGTATGGGTCGATGACTCCAATGACAAAATCAGAGATTATTCCTTTTTGTCTCCATGAAATTGGGGGACTAGGACAACGTTTCACCGACATCTGAAAAAACAGAAATCGGTTTTCCAGTACTTACGATAATTCTTGACTAGGTAATTAAACCAAAACAAAAATATATGCACACAAAATTCTCAAAGATACGCAGATTCTTCTGTCCTAAAGGTTTTTATTATTTCATTGACTAAAAGCCTCGCCATCAGATGCACCCATTCAAAACAATTATTATTTTTTA
>CAOGCB010256802.1:0-23511 GCA_948266635.1 Cnidoscolus chayamansa
AATTGATTCAATTTCAGTAAATTATATCTTTAAAAATGAGTTAAATTGTAACTTAAATTTATAATCTATTATTTTATTAGAAATTAAATGAGCAATTTAGGTAGAATATCAAAATAGAGAGAAAATGAGAGATAGTGTAGAGATATTTATTTTTTAGGGTCATAGATGTCGGTGTTATGAAAAGACTCGAATGTAGGTTAACTTGAAAAGGGATGCAGAAGAGTGAAGGATTTGGATTTAAAAGAATGGGTTTGATGGATAGAGAGAACAACGATGGAGAGAGAATGGAAGAAGAAATTTTAGAAAAAAGATAACATGTTCCTTTTTGCATTTGAGGATGCTCGAGATTACAACGTTTGGTGGTTTTTTACAAAAAAAAAAAATTATAGTATGAGAAGATTTTGTAATGGGAATGATATTTTTTGCTGCAATTCTATGAATCCAAACTCTATTTTCAATAGAGAAGTTGAGAAATTTAATGTTAGAGATTGAAATTGGAGAATCAATGGTTTAAGAGAGATAAATAAATGCTAATCATAGTTTACTCTTAACTCATGTGGAAATTAGGATGAGAAACACAACGATTAAATTAAATTAAAATTAATTTTTTGAATTAAAAGAATTAATAAAAATTAAATTTTTACATACTTAATTATATATATTTAAGATGTAAAAACATTAATTATATATATTTTGTATTTACATCTAAAATAAATATAAATATTTATTTATTTTTTAATTAATGAATTTAGAGTAAAAGTGCTTATAAGAAACAAAAAAGCATTTCTTTATCACTACAGAAGAAGAGAAGAAACCAAATCAAGAACTTCTCACTCCATGCACCAACCCCAAGACTACGAAAGAAATGTGCCATTGTTTGCCAACTGAAGATATAAAGGTTACTCTTCTTTGTTTCTTTTGGTTCTTTTCTTTTGAAGTTTATCGATCCACAATGTCTGAGAATTCCGGAGTCCCAACTCGGAACCGGATTCATTCATTCCTATCCTCAAAACCCATAAATGTCTGAAGTTGTTTCAGCAGATTCAAGCATTACAGAATTTTGATTAATATTTGAGAATAATCTGATATTGGAATTTTATAGCTAGCAAGTATGTTTCTGATTTGATTTGAGGTTATGAATTTCTTTCCTTCTGATTAGGAGAAAGGAAAGATAGCACTGCACGCCTTACAAACATGCATGACTTCCTTGTTGTTGACCATTTAAAGAAGAAAGGTATATTTACATTTGGGCAAAATTAATAAAAAAAATATATAAAGAATGCACAAATTCATATGAGCATAATGACACCTGAAGGAGAAAACAAATTAGTGGTATGAGAAAAGAAAATGGATATGAGATCATTGGTGGTTGAGAAATGATCAAGCATAACAGCAAATACATGTACACTTCCGTTCTTATTTAATTTCTTGATGATTTGATATCATTGATCCATTACTTAATTTAGAATTTCAATCTATCAAGTGGTATCAAAGCCTAAATCATGTTGAATCATTGAGAATCGATGATGGATTTTATGATAAATAAAATCGTAATTTCATTCTGTTATTTCTTGTATATTTCTTTTGAAATCTTTGGCTTCTGTTGAACTCATAATTTAATTATGAATTAAATTTGTACTCCAACTATTGTAGTTTTGAGAATTGCGATGAATTCTATTTTTTTGTCGTTTTCTTCGTGTTTGGACTTGCGAATTCCAAAACGACTAATGAATTCTTGATACTTGTTGTGGCCATGTTCAGGTACCCAAATACAGATTCCCATTTTCTTTCTGTATTGTGGCCATATTTCGATTTCAAATATAGATTTCAGTTTTCTTTTCTTTTTTTTTTTTTGGTGCAAGTTTTTTTTATTGTGATATTCGGATTTAATCACAATTAAATTTAATCTATCAAAATTGAGTTTAAATTTTCATATTTTCACATCTTAAGTTGTCTAATATTTTAAAATAAATTGGTTGAAGTAATACGTTGTTAAAGTGAACTCTGTTGTGTAGATTAATTTATTTGAAAATATTAGATTTGTATATTTGCAATTTATGCGAATAGCAATCGACCCAAATGAATGTTACTATTTGGCCTTATGGCAAATATACCTGTAAGTTTGTGACAATTCTTGCATATTCCATGTGGATAATAAATCGGTCTAAAGAAAACTTTATTATTTAACAGGACTAATTGTCGATATTTGATTACTGCATTGAGATACTAATTACAGTTAATATTTTTTATCCGAAGATAAAATTATTAATGTTGTGTCTGGTATCTTGTTTACTTTTTTTTTATTAATGTTGTGTCTGCTATCTTTTTTACTTTTTTTTTACTCAATAATTATATTTTATTGTAATATGGATTGTGAGAATATTAGTTATTATTTGTTTCTGTACAATTAATGTCACATACGTTTTTTGGAGCCTAGAAGATTAGGTACTTAAAAAAAAGAATAAAGAAATAAATAATAGAAATAAAAGAAAAAGAAAAAAAAAAGAAAAAAAAAAAAGAAAAGTTAAAAATGGAAAAGTCAAAAATAGTGGCCAAGAGGTGGCCACCACAACAAAGAGATATATATCTATAGATATATATAAAAACAACAAAAAATAATAGAAACGATAGAAACAAAGGAAAGAGAGAGAGAGCAACGGGAGACGAAAAGGAAAAAGGAAAAGAAAAAGAAAGAAGAAGAGCAAGAGGAAGAAGAGGAAGAGGAAGAAGAAGAAAAAGAAAAAGAAGAAATCATCCATACATAAGGTTAGATGTGTATATGTTTTTATTAGACTTGAAGGTTTACATGGATAGATTATGATGAAAGTGGATAGTAGGTTTAAAGTTTGATAAACCTAGAACTTTATAAGAAGCATACTTAGATCAAGATATGATTTTTAGACTTGAATCAAAGTAACAAAGACCATAGAGGTGAGAAAGTGATGAGATGTTAGTATATCTTGAAAACTGGAAATAGGGTTCTGTGTAACAGTGTGTTGTAAATCTATTTTGGAGGACCAAATGAAGTTCAAAAATTATGTATGATATACCAATAGAAATCTATGAGTGTTAGCTACAATTGTTCAAAACATCATTTTATTAAACTAGGTCGTTTGAGGCATGAAAATACAGTAAGAACATATAAAGGTCAAAACTGCCGGATTTCAAGATTTCAGTACAGGGCAGTCAATATTATTAATTATTTGAAGCCTTAATGAATAGAGAAAATTATGAAATTTATATGAAGCTTATTTAGGATGTTAGCTACAAGTTTTATGTTTTGCACTTTGGCAAAAACAGAACTTAAACTAGTAAGAAAAATTAGACAAGTGAGATGTGTCACTGCAATTTTCAAGTTAAGCTTGTATAAGGTACTAGAAATGTAAGTAGTATGGTTGGTATCCAAATGGATTCCAAATGATCAGAAATTTTGTGTGAATCTTTATTTATATGTTAAGTAATATCTATAAAAAAAAATGAGAATAAACTGGGTGGATTTGAAGTAGAAATTAATTAAGGAAAGATAGAAAGGTATTGAGGAGTAGAATAGGTAAATTGAAGAGTAAGGAAGATATTCAAATGATCTTAGATGGTAACCAAATTTGGTAGACAACTTCTATAATATGTTAAGGTAATTCAGTAAAATTTTGAGACCAAAATGAATTGAATTGAAGGGGTTTCTACCTCTAGAAGAGGAAGTCGCGACAATGTCTTTTTCAGTCGCGAGCGCGAAAAAAGGACCAAAATTAGACAGAAAATTTTGTTCTAAGGTCGCGAGCACGACATGAGCATTCGCAGGTGTGAAATAGGACAAAAATCAGACAGAAACTTTTGTTCTAAGTTCACGAGCGTGACATGAGACTTCGCGAGCGCGAATTGGGCCATCCGAGACACAGTAGCTTTGTTGTATTTCTCGCAAGCACGACTTTACCTTTCGCGAGCGCGACTTGTTCCTGTCAAAAATGAGTTTTTGGAGAATGAAGAGACTTGGAACAAATTAAAGGAAACAAGTTAAAATATAGGGTTAATGAAATTGAGGACATATAATTTGTTCATTGTATTTATTAATAATACTTTTGAATGAAAAATGCTATGGATGTTGATGTGGAAATTATAATGTGAAATAGGTACTCGGAGCGAAAATATTTCTGAAGACCGAGATAGAGCCAATAAGGGGAAAGCAAAAATAGGTAAGTTATGGATCATTGTGTGACCGTGTGCACAATGATAGTGTGTAGAATGTATGTTTGCATGTGAATATTAAATTACTATTATTTGAGACTTGGTGAGCAACTGATTCGTAGTTTGGAGGCCATCAGTTGTATTTGTCATAGAAGTGTATTTTTATGCAGGAATATGTGAAATGAGATAATGAATATTTGTGTGTTTGGATTGTGATGTGAAATGTGATATGAAATATTGATTGATGATTATTATGTGATTGAAGTGATTCTATGGAAATATGGTTATTACATGCTGTGGATATTTATTGATCATAATGAGCATGATAGTAAGGTAAGACATATGCACATGTTTTGTTGAGATATGATATATGATAGTACATATGATGATATGAGATACATATATAGCATATCATACATAACATGGTGTGCTGAAGATAGGGATAACTCATGAGACTCGAATAAAATACCATATGACGTATATATTTCTCGTGAGACTCAGGAATTGCACAATATATACGGATCCATGAGACTTGATTTGTTTGTAGGTATATTCTAGGTAATGCACAATATATATATTCTCGTGAGACTCGACTATTGCACATATATGTGGATCCGTGAGACTCGGTTTGTGTGCTAGTTCCTTGAGACTCAGAATGGATATCTGTGAGACTCGGATACTCCTTATTGATTATAACCCAGAGATTGTGCACAATCAGATTATGAGATATGACCATTGGATGATAGGTGGATGGTGGGTGCATAGCATGAATGCATTCACATCATATATGGAAACATCATATTTGTCATTGATTTATTCTATTCATTGAATATGATAAGTGAAAGTGATTGTAATGATGATATTTGATAGTATTTGATATGGAACCATTGTTTGTCGATGCACATGATTTATATTGCTGCTATGCATGCTATTTGTGGTGTGTCCATAACTTACTAGGTAATTGTACTCAGCTTTTATCTCTGATGAACGTAGGTGAGAGCAGTAAAAGGAAGCAGAGTGATCAATGAACTTGTAAAATTTTTCAGAGGTAGTTAAGCAGTGCTTAGATGTATATCCCAAAGCTACTATATTTTGTATAATTTTTATTTTGTAACTATCACAGTTGAGCAGAGGCAGTAAATGTATAAATGATATATATATATATATATATATATATATATATATATATATATTGAGGGTGTGTGTATTAAAAATAACATTTCTGACAAATATATTGTATCATGATTTGATTTTGTGAAATGATATTTTAAAAAAAAATTTATAGAGCAACGATCCGATATAATCCCTTACAAGTTAATTAGTGATTTTTCGAAGTCGCAGTGGGAAGTCATTAATCATTTTGTGGGAGGCATGGTTCTTCCTCCAGATTTCCTAATAGGGGGAGATTTAGAGGTCTATTTACTCTGAGGCAAAGCAGTTATAGGCCACCAGTGCCTAGACCTCAGCTGAGTGACCAAAGCAGGCGAGCTTGTCTCTCATGTGGCAGAGTGCATATTGGACCTTGCGGTTAGATGTCTGGAGTAATTTGCTATAGATGTGGAGGAACGGGTCATTATGCTCGAGACTGTTATACCCGAGGGAAATGCCATTACATACAGTTGCTGAGGGTAGAGGTTATAGACCACAGGCAGGGAGGTCAGCTTTAGGATTTGCATATTCTGGTAGTTGGAGCCGAGGTAGAGGTAGACCAAAGCTAACCAGAATAGATGACAGTCAAGTCTCAGTAAACCAGAACCCAACCCGTGAGGCTCCAGCCAGAGTATATACTATGAGGCAAGCAGAAGACTTGCAAGCAACTGACGTGGTCATAGGTAAAACTTTACTTTTTGAGCATATGGCATTAATATTATTTGACCTAGAATCTTCACATTCATACATTAATGTGGGGTTAGCAAATGAGTTGGGTTGGAAATGGGAACATTTGGAGTTTGAAAGAGTGGTGTGTAGTTGCTTAGGACATGAAGTGAGAGTTAATCGGGTATATAGGAATTGTCCTTTAGTTTTGTATGGGACTACATTTTTATCAGATTTGATGGAAATGCCATTTAAGGAGTATGATATTATTCTGGGGACGAACTGGTTGTCGCGATACCAAGCGATAATTGATTGTAGACAAAAGACAATTGAGTTTAGGGACTCAGAATATCAGGGAATTAAGATAAGCCATCAGCAATATTTTCTCTGATTTCTGCCACAACAGCTAGGAAGTTGATGTTACAAGGGTGTACAACTTATCTAGCACATGTGACAGATACTAGAGTGGAGACTCCTGAACTCCATGACATCCCAACAGTATCTGAATTTTCAGATGTATTTCCTAATGATTTACCAGGATTACCTCCCATTCGAGAAGTTGAGTTTGAAATTGAGGTAATGCCAGGTACAGAGCCAATCTCTATTGCACCTTATGAAATGGCTCCTACAGAACTGAAGGAGTTAAAGATTCAGTTGCAGGAATTACTGGATAAAGGGTACACTCGACCCAGTACTTTCCCATGGGGAGCACCCGTGTTGTTTGTAAAGAAGAAAGATGGTACAATGCGAATGTGCATTGATTACAGGCAGTTGAGCAAGGTGACAGTGAAGAATAGATATCCTTTGCCACAGATAGATGATTTGTTCGATTAGTTGAAAGATGCTGCTATCTTTTCAAAGATTGATTTGAGATCAAGCTACTATCAACTTCGAGTGAAAGATAGTAGTATTCCAAAGACAGCATTCCGGACCAGATATGGGCATTATGAATTTCTGATAATGCCATTTGGATTGACAAATGCACCTGCAGCTTTCATGGCTTTGATGAATACAGTATTCAGTGATTATCTGGATCAGTTTGTGATTGTGTTTATCGATGTATTCTGGTGTATTCACACACTCGTGAGGAGCACAATAAACATTTGAGGTTAGTTTTACAGAAATTACGGGAGAAACAATTGTATGGAAAGTTATCAAAGTGTAATTTCTGGATGGAACATATATATTTTCTTAGTCATATCATATCTGCAGAGGGTATCCGTGTTAATCCAAGCAAAGTGGAAGTAGTACTAAGCTGGCAACCACCTAAAAATGTCAGCAAGGTACGTAGTTTTATGGGATTGGCAGGTCATTACAGAAGGTTTGTGAAGGGATGTTCGATTATTGCAATCTCGTTGACTAGATTGTTGAGGAAGGATGTTGCTTTTGAGTGGACTGATCAATGTCAAGCTAGTTTTGACCAGTTGAAGGAAAGTTTGACAAAAGCACCAGTGTTGACTTTCCTTACCTCAAGTACAGATTATATGGTGCACAGTGATGCTTCATCGAATGGGCTTGGATGTGTGCTGATGCAAGATCGAAAGGTGATAGCTTATGCTTCTAGACAGTTGAAGCCACATGAAAAGAATTATCTGACGCATGATCTAGAACTAGCAGCCATTTTATTTGCGTTGAAAATATGGCAACACTATCTGTATGGTGAGAAGTGTTACATATACACAAATCATAAAAGTTTGAAGTATTTGGGTATACAGAAGGAGTTGAATCTCACACCGAGGCGTTGGCTTGAGCTGATTAAAGATTATGATTGTTTGATTGATTATCACCCAGGAAAAGCTAATTTGGTAGCAGATGCACTCAGTAGAAAAGCATTTGCTAGTTTGCAGCAAACACCAATGATTTTGGTGAGGGAAGTACAGAAGCTGAATGTTGTAATTTCTTATCATTCTGATGGTGGACTGGTAGCAGAATTGAGGGTGAAACCTGTACTAACTGAACAGATTAAAACAACAGCTGAGAAAGATGAGCAGTACCAGAATGAGTTTGCTAAAGTATGGGCTGGTGACACTAAAGAGTATACATTGAATTCTGATGGATTACTGCGTTATAAGGACAGGGTGTATGTTCCAGCTGATGATGAGCTAAAGAAGGAAATTCTAAGAGAAGCACATGAGTCATTGTATTCATTTCATTCAGGTAGTACTAAGATGTACTTGGATCTGAAACAATACTATTGGTGGAATGGGATGAAGAAGGATATAACAGAGTATGTTGCAAGATATTTAGTTTGTCAGCAAGTGAAGGCTGAGCATCAAGTTCCAACAGGTTTGTTGCAACCACTGTTGATACCTAAGTGGAAATAGGAAAGAGTTACCATGGATTTTGTGACTGGATTACCTATGTCTCCAAGGAAACATGATGCAGTATGGGTGATTGTTTGACGAAGACATCACATTTTATACCTGTTCGAATGGATTACAACTTAGATAGATTGGCTGAGTTGTATATCCAGGAGATAGTAAGGTTGCATGGTATTCCCTTGTCCATAGTTTCAGATAGAGATCCGAGATTTACTTCTAGATTTTGGAGAAGTTTTCAGAAAGCTATGGGTACAAGATTGAATTATAGCACAGCATTCCATCTACAGACAGATGGTCAATCTGAGAGGGTTATTCAGATTTTAGAGGATATATTAAGAGCATGTATACTAGAGTGGGAAGGTAATTAGGAAAATTATTTACCTTTGATGGAGTTCACATATAATAATAGTTACCAGTCTAGCATACAGATGCCACCTTATGAAGCACTATATGGTAGACAATGCAGAACACCACTGAATTGGGATGAAGTTGGTGAAAGAAAAATGATTGGTCCTGATTTAGTATAAGAAGCAGAAGAAACGGTGAAGATCATTCGGGAAAGGTTGAAAGCTGCATCAGATCGACATAAATCATATGTAGATTTGAAACGAAGGGATATACAGTATAATGTGGGGGATAAAGTATTTTTGAAAGTATCACCATGGAAACGCATTCTGAGATTTGGGAAGAAAGGAAAACTGAGTCCGAGATTTATTGGACTATATGAGGTGTTAGAACGGATTGGACCATTGGAATACAGATTGGCGTTACCACCAGAATTGGATAGAATTCATAATGTTTTCCATGTTTCAATGTTGCAGAGATATAGATCAGATCCTTCGGATGTGATTGCAGCTGAAACAATTGAGATTCATCCAGATTTGAGTTATAGTGAAGAACCAATCAAAATATTGGCATGTGAGACTAAACAGTTGAGGAATAAGCAGATCCCATTGGTTAAAGTTTTATGGAACCATCATACGGGACAAGAAGCCACTTGGGGGAGAGAGATGGAGATGAAAGAATTGTATCCACACTTATTTGAAGGTTAGTATGTTTTAAATTTCAGGACGAAATTTCCTAAGGTGGGGATAGTTGTCACGTACGTTTATTGGGGCCTAGAAGATTAGGTACCTAAAAGAAAAAGAATAAAGAAATAAATAATAGAAATAAAAGAAAAAGAAAATAAAATAAAATAAAATAAAATAAAAAAGAAAAGTAAAAAATGGAAAAGTCAGAAATAGTGGCCAAGAGGTGGCCACCACAACAAAGAGATATATATCTATAGATATATATAAAAACAACAAAAATAATAGAAAGGATAGAAACAAAGGAAAGAGAGAGAGAGCAAAGGGAGAGGAAAAGGAAAAAGGAAAAGAAAAAGGAAGAAGAAGAGGAAGAGGAAGAGGAAGAAGAAGAAAAAGAAGAAATCATCCATACATAAGGTTAGATGTGTATATGTTTTTGTTGGACTTGAAGGTTTACATGGATAGATTATGATGAAAGTGGAAAGTAGGTTTAGAGTTTGATAAACCTAGAACTTTGTAAGAAGCATACTTAGATCAAGATATGATTTTTAGACTTGAATCAAAGTAACAAACACCATAGAGGTAAGAAACTGATGAGATGTTAGTATATCTTGAAAACTGGAAATAGGGTTCTATGTAATAGTGTGTTGTAAATCTATTTTGGAGGAACAAATAATTTCCAAAAATTATGTATGATATACCAATAGAAAGCTATGAGTGTTAACTACAATTGTTAAGAACGTCATTTTATTAAACTAGGTCGTTTGAGGTATGAAAATATAGTAAGAACAGATAAAGGTCAAAACTGCCGGATTCCAGGATTTCAGTACAGGGCAGTCAATATTATTAGTTATTTGGAAGCCTTAATGAATAGAGAAAATTATGAAATTTTATGTAAAGCTTATCTAGGGTGTTAGCTACAAGTTTTATGTTTTGCACTTTGCCAAAAACAGAACCTAAACTAGTCAGAAAAATTAGACAAGTGAGATGTGTCACTGCAATTTTCAGGTTAAGCTTGTATAAGGTACTAGAAATGTAAGTATTGTGGTTGGTATCCAAATGGATTTCAAATGACCTGAAATTTTGTGTGAATCTTTATTTATATGTTAAGTAATATCTAGAAAAAAATGAGAATAAACTGGGTGGATTTGAAGTAGGAATTAATTAAGGAAAGATAGAAAGGTATTAAGGAGTAGAATAGGCAAAATTGAAGAGTAAGGAAGATATTCAAATGATCTTAGATGGTAACCAAATTTGGTAGACAACTTCTATAATATGTTAAGGCAATTCAGTAAAATTTTGAGACCAAAATGAATTGAATTGAAGGGGTTTCTGCCTCTGGAAGAGGAAATCGCGACCGTATTTTTTTTTGTCGCGGGCGCGAAAAGGGACCAAAATCAGACAGAAACTTTTGTCCTAAGGTCGCGAACGCGACATGAGCATTCACGGGAGTGAAATAGGACCAAAATCAGACCAAAAAAATTGTTCTAAGTTCGCGAGCGTGACATGAAACTTCGTGAGCGCAAATTGGGCCATCCGAGACACAGTAGCTTTGTAGTATTTCTCGCGAGCGCGACTTTACCTTTCGCGAGCGCGACTTGTTTCTATCAAAAATGAGTTTTTGGAGAATGAAGAGACTTGGAACAAATTAAGGGAAACAAGTTAAAATATAGGGTTAATGAAATTGAGGACATATAATTTGTTCATTGTATTTATTAATACTTTTGAATGAAAAATGTTATGGATGTTGATATGAGAATTATAATGTGAAATAGGTACTCGGAGCGAAAATTTTTCTGAAGACCGAGATAGAGTCAATAAAGAGAAAGTAAAAATAGGTAAGTTATGGATCATTGTGTGACCGTGTGCACAATGATAGTGTGTGGAATGTATGTTAGCATGTGAATATTAAATTACTATTATTTGAGACCTGGTGAGCAATTGATTCGTAGTTTGGAGGCCACCAGTTGTATTTGCCATATAAATGTATTTTATGTAGGAATATGTGAAATGAGATAATGAATATTTGTGTGTTTGGATTGTGATGTGAAATGTGATATGAAATATTGATTGATGATTATTATGTGATTGAAGTGATTATATGGAAATATGGTTATTACATGCTGTGGATATTTATTGATCATAATGAGCATGATAGTAAGGTAAGACATATGCACATGTTTTGTTGAGATATGATATATGATAGTGCATATGATGATGTGAGATACATATATAGCATATCATACATGACATGGTGTACTGAAGATGGGGATAACTCGTGAGACTCGAGTAAAATACCACACGACGTATATATTTCTCGTGAGACTCGGGAATTGCACAATATATACGGATCCATGAGACTTGGTTTGTGTGTAGGTATATTCTAGATAATGCACAACACATATATTCTCGTGAGACTCGAGTATTGCACATATATGTGGATCCATGAGACTCGGTTTGTGTGCTAGTTCCTTGAGACTCGGAATGGATATTCGTGAGACTCGGATTCTCCTTATTGATTATAACCCAGAGATTGTGCACAATCAGATTATGAGATATGGCTATTGGATGACAGATGGATGGTGGGTGCATAGCATGAATGCATTCACATCATATATGGAAACATCATATTTGTCATTGATTTATTCATTGAATATGATAAGTGAAAGTGATTGTAATGATGAGATTTGATAGTATTTGATATGGAACCATTGTTTGTCGATGCGCATGATTATATTACTACTATGCATGCTATTTGTGGTGTGTGCATAACTTACTGGGTAATTGTACTCAACTTTTATATCTGATGAACGTAGGTGAGAGCAGTAAAAGGAAGCAGAGTGATCAGTGAACTTGTAAAGTTTTTCAGAGGTAGGTAAGCAGTGCTTAGATGTATATCCCAAAGCTACTGTATTTTGTATAATTTTTATTTTGTAACTATCACAGTTGAGCAGAGGCAGTAAATGTATAAATGATATATATATATATATATATATATATATATATATTCAGGTTGTGTGAATTAAAAATAACATTTCTGACAAATATATTGTATCATGATTTGATTTTGTGAAATGATGTTTTTTTTTTTAAAAAAAAATTTATAGAGCAATCTGATATAATCCCTTACAGATTAATTAGTGATTTCTGAAGTTGTAGTGAGAAGTCATTAATTATTTTGTAGGAGGCATGTCCAAGTGAGGGTGTGACAGTTAACATGTCATACAACCCGAACAATGTCCCTATTCTTGAAGGTTCAAACTTCAGTTCTTGGAAATCAAGCATGATGATTTATTTGGGATGCATGGATCTAAACCTAGCATTCAGGATGGACAAACTTGTTTATCTTAATGATGCGAGCACAAATGCTCAGAATGTTCAGTCTGAAAAATGGGAACGTCCCAATCGCAGAGAATGTTCGAGGAGCCATTTTTGTTGTTGAAAGTAATGTTAAAAACTACCTTGCTGAGCTGGAGAAGGTCTATGTCAAAAATGACAAGGCCGAAACAGGGAAGCTTTTAGTGAAACTAACCTCCATGAGATATGCTGGCAATAGTAGTGTCGGGGAGCATATACTGAGCATGTCCCAAATAACCAAGAGACTAAAGGTTCTGGATTTGGCTTTACTAGATTACCTTTTAGTCCATTTAGCTTTGAATTCTCTTCCACCACAATATGGGCAGATCAGGACTTCTTATAACTGCCAACCTAGTAAATAGACTCTTAATGAGCTCATTGCACATTGTGTGGATGAGGAGGATAAGATGATGGCTAGTTGGAAGGAAAATGCTCATTTAGCACCCTCAGCAGATAAGGGAAAGAAAAGAAAGTTGACTGCTGAAAAGGGTCCAAAACAAAGAAGCCTAAGGAATCCAAATGCTTCTTCTGTAACAAGTCTAGATATCAAAAGAAAGATTGTACCAAGTACGCTGAATGGCATGCTAAGAAGGGTATATTCCTTGCTTTGGTCTATTCTGAAGTTAATTTATCTTCAGTGCCTAGAAACACTTTATGGATAGATTCTGGTGCCACTACTCACATAAGTGTTTCAATGCAGGTTGCCTAAGCTACCGAAGGGCAAGTGATAGTGAAAGATACATCTATGTGGGAGATGGCAAATCGGGAAAAGTGAAGGCAATAGGACATCTTAGATTATTGTTAGGAACTGGTTTTTATTTGGATCTTATAGATACTTTTGTACTAGCATTTTTTAGGCGGAATTTGTTTTCTATTTCTGTTTTGGACAAATCTGGTTATCTTTGTTCATTTGAAGACATATCATTTGCTTTATCTATGGATTCAAATATTATTGGTACTGATTTCTTGAATGCTTGTGATAATCTATATATGTTGGATACCAATGTATCATATCATGAAACTCTGCATGTTAATTCTAGAGATACCAAAAGAAGGCTGAATCAGGATAACTCAGCTGCATTATGGCATAGATGTTTGGGTTACATATCCAAATCTAGAATAGAATGTCTTGTATCAGATGGTATCCTAGGTACACTTGATTATACAAATTTGGACACCTGTGTTGAGTGTATTAAAGGGAAATAGACCAAACAAAAGATATTAGTGCCAAAAGGTCAATAGACGTGTCACATCCCCTGTGACATGCCTCCCACAGAATGATAAAAAATTTCTTCCTTCATCTACAGAAATCTTTAATCACCCTGTAAGGGATAGTTAGTATCATAGCTTAATGAAAAACCTGTATAAATTTTTTGCATTTCAAAATAATTTAAAACTAGAATTAATCATTCAATCAAAAACCATTTTCAACATCATCATTCTTTTCAACACCAAATTAGGAAATGGTAAATCAATCATAAAACACTTTCCAAAAGTATTTATCCAAAATAAAAGTATTAATGCAAACAACATACAATTTGACTTAATTACAACACTGCCTCTACTCATATGATAATTACAAAATTATAAAGTATATACATTTACAAATACTACCTTTGTAGACTTTCTCAACTCTTTACTGCTTGCTTTGAGTCCCTTTGCTATTTTCACCTGCGTTTATCAGGGATAAACGCTGAGACTATATCTCAGTAAGCTATAATATACTCATACAACATTCATATCATGAATGGAACATTATCATATATTCAACAATCACAAATTGGAAACATCATCACCTCTTGATTAACAATCTTTCATTCACAATATGCATGAATTATATGTCTACTCAAAGTATCTTAACATGACATAATCATAAACATTTACAAATGGCATGCTCTTACTTATTTTAAACATCAATCACAATATCTCAACAATCTACTCAATTTGTCAATCACGATATTGTCACAAACATTATGCAATGCATTTCATGCTATGCATTCCCCATTCTTCTTTTCTTCAATCTTCATATTTATCTTTTAATGGTGCACCATACTGAATTTCTCAAAATCATGCATTTATTTTATTTATAACGGGTCACCAGTACATCTCTTCGGGTCTTCCCGTTTTGTTTCATACCATGGGTCACCACTACATCTCTACGGGTCTTCCCATGTTTTATTACACATCACATGTCACCACTACATCTCTATGGGTCTTCCTGTGATCCATCATTATATCATGAATGGAATGCCATCTAATTCACATATCATTGTATGCACCACATATATCATATTTCACAATCATGTGCATACACAAATCATAACTCATTAACTTAAAGGCTCATGTTCACAACACACTCATATAATCATTATATACATCCCAAAGGAGACATACTTAAATAAATATGATCACCTTTCCTTTTTATCACAATATATTAATCATATGAAATACAAATACTTAATCAACATATGCATACCACAAAATTCCCAAACATTTCATTCAAACATCATTCACATATACATTACATAATCATAAACAACATACTACAAACATTCACACACTCATATCATGACATCATGCACAAGGTAGCATGATGAATTTATAAAATACAACATGTTATTGTGTCCATCATTACACAATACACTTATAACTTACCTTGGATAGCTTTTCCTTTATCTATCCTTTCTTGAGCTTCAAGAGCACTTCCACTTCTAGTACCTAAACATAGTACACTTCCATCAATATCATGCATATTTAGTACTCAATTGTATTTAGCAATACTATAAACAATTGTCTACTCTTAATATCCCAAAACTTGATTTAAATCTTAACTTTTCTCCAACAAGTTCATTTGGCAGAGACAAGTCGCGATCGCGAGTTCCCAAGTCGCGCTCGCAACTTCATCGTCAAAAGTCACTGCCTAAATTTTTAGCCTTGTCGCGATCGCGACCCCCATTGTCGCGCTCGCGACTTTTCCCAAAGGTTTCTGCCCGATTCCTGCTTTGTCGCGATTGCGACTTCCTTTGTCGCGGTCGCGAAAAGCTACTGTCTGATTTTGGACGTTTTTGCGATCGCGACTTTCATTGTCGCGGTCGCGACCTCATGCCAAAAGGCACACTCTGGCTTGATCCAAAGTCGCGCCTGCGAGCCTATGTCGCGACCTCCAATCCCAACAGCCAAAACCTCACGTTTCCAACTCCAATTGCTCCCAAATTTTGTACACTACCTCTCAACCTCACATTCAAGGTTTTCTCTAAGTTTTGGCTCATGTCAAACTCATTTGAACCACTTTCTACCCAATCTAAATTCAATACCAAATTTTGATACCTTTCTTACAACACTTAGTGTTTTCACCCAATTCTTCCTCAATCCTAGTTATTTTTGATCTCAAATTCTCAGTTAAAGGTCTATGTCAATTTAACAAAGTTACACTTAAAATTCTACATCATTTAAACTCCATTTGAGCCACAAAATCTCCAATTCCCTTTTCTGCAGAATTGCTGCATAATTGGACCTCCACATCTTAAACTCATCATTTGATCCATTTAAGTTCAATTCTAGTCAAAGTTCCCAACATGAAACTTTTAGCTAACAACCTAAGCTTTCTACCGGTATATCTTTTATCAATTTTTGATATCATTTGGGTCTCCAGAACAGTGACACAAAGTTACTATTCATGCTGTCAAATTTCCAGATTTCACTTCTTTAGCTAGCTTCTCACTTCTTTCATCTTCTATACTTTTATTCAAAGCTACAAATCATGTTTTAATCATCACACTTCTTTTCCAGATTCTAGGTCAAATTTTAACTTTAGCCCTTATTCCCCTTTTTCAATGAAAATCCCTTAGTTACTTCCAATATACCCAAAAGGTGATACAACTAACCTTTTATAAGCTTTCCTTCCTTCTCTTCTCTTCTTCTTCTTTCTCTCTTCTCTTTCTCTTTTCCTCTTCTTTTCTTTCTTTCCCATCCGTTCCCTTCCTCTATGTCTGCTGGAAGTGTTTCCTTAAGTGATTAAATGTTTTAAAGCTTATCTCTATAATTAATGTAAGTGCCACTTCACAAGTGGACTTTTCTCTTTCATACTTTTTCTTTTCTTTTCTTTTTCCTTTTATTTCTTAATTCTTTTTTTTTTCTTTTCTAATTCTATTTAATTTATTTCCCTTTTATTTTCTTTGTATTTCTATCTATTTATTACATTTCTTCATTTTCCTCTTTATTTTCATTATGCATTCCTTTTGCTTTTCTACTTCTATTTGTTTCACTACTTCCCCTTTTTATTTTCTATCCTAGTTTTCACTTCTTAATTCCATTTCTTAACTAATTCAATCACTTTCTTGCTAATCTCATCACTTTAGGTGCCTAAACTCCGAGGCCCTAAAATCCGTCTGTAACAAGACGTCTTAGAATTGATTTATATAGATATCTGTGGTCCATTCCCTACTGCTACCAGGAATGGCTAAAGATACTTCATATCATTCATAGAAAACTACTCACATTATGGGTACCTGTATCTCATTCATGAGAAATCTGAGTCTCTAGATGCCTTTAAATCTTATAAGGCCGAAGTTGAAAATCAACATAGAAAGAAGATTAAATCCATCAGATCTGACTATGGTGGTGAGTACTATGGCAGATATGATGGCTCAGGTGCATAGCATCCTGGACCATTTGCTAACTTCCTAGAGGAATGTGGTATAGTCCTTCAGTATATAATGCCTGGTACACCCAGCATGAATAGTATTGCTGAGAGGCATAACGGGACTCTTTTCGGTATGGTGAGGAGTATGGTTAGTGATTCTTCCTTACTTGAGTCCCTTCGGAGAGAAGCACTCAAGACAGCAGCCTATCTTCTTAATAGAGTACCAACTAAAGCAGTTGCAAAGACACCTTATGAGCTTTGGATAAGACGTAAACCCATTCTAAAGCATCTTCATATTTGAGGATGTCCAGCTAAGGCTAAGCCTCATAGGCCTAATAAAATAAAATTGGACACCAAAACTGTCAAATGCTACTTTTTTGCTTACTGTGAGTGATCTAGGGGCTTTAAATTTTATAATCTCACTACTAAATCTATTTTTGAGAAGGGAATTGCAACATTTTTTTGAGGATATTGAGTTTGGGGGGAGAAATAAGGTTAAAAACATTGTCTTTGAGGAGGGATCGAGTAGGGAACACTCGATTTTTATTCCCATCATTATTCTTGGGAGTATCCAGGTTCTCAAACCTATCACTATTCCAGAAGCAATTTTGGATCCAATGTAAGACAATGTTGAAGAGCTTCCCATCAGGATGAAGAAGTCGTTCTTTCTTAGGATCCAAGTCAACAACCTCAATAACTTGTGCCTTTAAGGAGGTCCACTAGGGAGAGAAGAAGTGTTATTTCAGATGATTATATAGTATTTATTCAGGAATATGAGGATACTAAAGGCATGGTGGATGATGACCCAGTCACCTTTCTTCATGCCATGTAGGATTCCAACTCTCATAAGTGGATTGAGGCAATGAATGAGGAATACAAGTCCATGCAAGACAATCAAATTTGGGATCTTGTCCCATTACCTAAAGGAAAGAAGCCCATTGGTTACAATGGATATTTAAGACCAAAAGGGATTCTAAAGGTAATGCGGAAAGGTATAAGGCATGTCTTGTAGCTAAGGGCTTTACTTAGAAGGAAGGAATTGATTATAAAGAGACATTTTCTCCAGTTTCATCAAAGGACCCTTTTAGGACAATCGTGGCCTTAGTTGCACATTTTAACCTTGAGTTACATCAAATGGATGTTAAGACTTCGTTTCTCAATGGAGACATTAATGAAACCATCTATATGGTACAACCAAAAAAATTTGTGTCAGGAGATCTAAACCAACTGGTTTGTAAATTAAAGAAATCCGTTTATGGGCTCAAACAAACTTCTCGTTAGTGGTACTTCAAGTTCCATCATGTAGTTGTCTCTTTTGGTTTTGAGACAAATGTTGTTGAGGACTGTGTGTATCACAAGTTCAGTGGTAGTAGGTTCATCTTTCTTGTTTTATATGTGGATGGCATACTTCTTGCTACCAATTGTAAGGACTTGTTAAATGAAACCAAAGCTTTTCTTTCAAAGCATTTTGTGATGAAAAAATTAGGTGAAGATGCTTTTGTATTAGGAATCTAAATACACTAAGATCGTTCTCGAGGTATTCTTGGGTTATCACAAAAGTGCAACATTGAGAAAGGGCTCAAAGGTTTGTTATGCAAATTTGTAAACCAGTACATACCCCAGTTGCTAAAAGAGATAAATTCATATCAGTGTCTTAAAAATGAGCTTGAGATTCAGCAGATGCAGAAGATTCCCTATGCATCAACAGTTGGGAGTCTGATGTATGCTCAAGTTTGTACCTATCCGTACATTGCATTCATAGTTGGCATGCTAGGGCCATATCTTAGTAATCCTGGAATCGATCACTGGAGAGCAGTTAAGAGGGTTATGAGATATCTTCAGAGAATAAAGGACCACATGCTCAGATATAAAGGTCAAATCATTTGAAGATCATTAGGTATTTTGATTCTGACTTTGCTGGATGCCAAGACAATAGAAGATCCATATCAGGCTACATTTCCCTTTTGGCTAGAGGTGCTATTTTATGGAAGAGTGCAAAACAAACTCTTATAGCCACCTCCACCATGGAAGCAGAATATGTAGCATGTTATGGGGCATCCAATCATGGACTATGGTTAAAGAATTTTATCACTAGATTATGGATTATGAGTGGTATTGAAAAGCCACTAAAGTTATACTATGACAATAACTCAGTTATGCTATTCTCCAATAAAAATAGAAGCTCTTCTCGATCGAAACATATTGAGATAAAGTTTCTAGCTGTAAGAGAGAGAGTACAGAGTGGACAGATATCCATAGAGCATATTGGAACAAACTTCATGATTACAGATCTGCTTACTAAAGAAGTGATACCGAAAGTCTTTCATAAGCACACTACTCAAATGGGTATCACACTATTTAAGGATGTTTAATTTCAGTGGGAGTTTAATTATGTATTTTTCTAGTACTGGATGCTCTATTATGTATGGATATATTCATGTTATAATTCAGTTTCTGCCGAAAAATAAAGTATTCGGTTTTCAGTACACTATGTTTGAACATATATATATATATTATGTTTGATCTCAATAAAGTAGGACCAGTTGGAAACATATATGAAAAGATCACTCCTACAATTGATCTATGTCATTTGCAAATATTGATGTATGTGATTGATGGTGGATTGTGTCATAATGAATGTGACGATTGTCCTTTCAGTTCTTCATTGATATGATCAATGGACGAGATTGTTCAAGGCATCTTGTGTGCGACTGTATTTTTGAGCTCATAAAGATATACACATTTCTCAGGTAACATATATTAGCCTAAATGGGAGATTGTTAGAATTTATTTTCTAATAAATTATAAAGTGTAGGCTTACATATGTAAATATTAAATGTGTATGGCAGTCATATTAAATAGTCAAATTAATATTGTGATCAAATTAGAATTAGTGACTATTGAGGTGCTAATTTAATTATAGGATTAAAAGTGTAAATGCCATTGTACAAATTCTATTTTGTTAAAGGGCTAAAATAGATATTTGTCAAATTATATATAAAAGGACTATGGTCCCCAGTATAGAGATAGGTCAAGAGTTTCTTTTCCCCTTTGAGAGAAATACAAAATTGACGATATGATATACTGGAAGATCAAGCCATTATCAAGCAATCAACAATTTCATTCAAATCAAGAATTATCAAAGGCAAATACATCTATGCTTTCATTCTTGTTTAATTTCTTGAAGTTTTGACATCATTGATCCATAGCTTAATTTAGGGTTTCAATCTATCATGATGAAGAATATACTCATTAGTTGTGCTCAGTGAGAAAATCACTTTTGTATTTGATGAAGAAAATCAGTCTTAGTTTGTTTAAAGTACAGATTCAGTTATCCAGGCCTTCACTGCTCAAAGCAATTGGATCGAGAGAGGCTTTCATGTGAGCAAAAAACAAGGTCCTACCCTACCGGAAGTCGCACCTAGGTAGCTGGATCAAAGTCACAGAGTGCTAACCATTGCAACATAAAACCCTGATGGAAGGGAAGGCACAATAGAATAAATGTCAGTCAAGAACATTTGTCTCATTCTCTTTTTGGCTTTCAGCTTTTTTCCTCTGTTTAATGAAATTTCTAAATTTAAAAATATATATATTATTTAATTTATATTTTAAAATCACAATCCTTAAATTGGATTTATTATAAAAATATTATTAAAAAACCTATTTATAAATCTAAGTTAATTTCAAAACTATTTACAAAATAAATGTATACTCACGTCAATAGAATTAGCATTTTCTGTGAAAAATTATCAAAAAAAAAAAAAGACCAACTTTTAATGCATATAAAATTTTATTTTTTAAGCTGGAAAAGTTTGTGTTTGAGCTAATCAAGAAGAATATATTGATTGTATCTAGACTCTAAACTCTAAACACTAAATCCTACATTGTAAACTATATCAAATATCACTATGTAAACAATCAATCAAAATCGATGAAATATAATTTAATATTTCTAAATAAATGCAAATAAATAAACAACAATATATTGATTGTATCTAGACTCTAAACTCTAAACACTAAATCCTACATCGTAAACTATATCAAATATCACTATGTAAACAATCAATCAAAATCGATGAAATATAATTTAATATTTCTAAATAAATGCAAATAAATAAACAACTTAAAGTTTTGTTTTAAGCATTCATATTTAATTTAAAGCAAATTCCATATCATTTCATTTTTTTTAAATAACTAGCACAAATATTTCATTTATTTCATCCTTTTATTCAATTATTAATATGTAAACTCATTTTTTTCTATATCTCTTTTAATATTAAATTCAGCCCCTGTAAATTTACCAAGATTTAATCAGCATAAGGGAATCTATAACTGTAATCGTAGGGCACAGTGTACCAGAAAATTATAGGACCCAAAGGTCATAACTATAATTGTAGGGTAACTCTGAGAGCCAACTAGTGGGGTACACATCTGTAGTCCAAAAATCTATATTGTCTATAGTGCAGTACTGCTAATTTGTAATATGGCATGCCATACCTCTTAAACTAATTTTCGATCCTTACCAAATTTACTAGGGCCGAGGAACTAATAATTATTATAAATAAGTATCAACTAAAATAATCAAACATGAAAATTCTATAATTTTAATTCAATTCTTTCTTTAGTACATTATAGTTTTCTTGAAATGCAATGGCACCTTACATTTCCTAATTCAACTTTGTCTTGCAATATTTCCATTTAATCCTTTAGGGTTTGATCTATCACCAAAGTAGTCCTTGAAATTTCCTTTTCAATCTAATTCTTTTTTTAGTTAATTTAAATTCTCATTTAGTCCCTTAATGTACTTATTTGTTATGGTTCTCAAAACTTCATTTAATGTAAAATATTTCTTTTAAGGTTTCTAAAATTCATTCCAAATGAAACTTCATCATACAAAGATCAAAATCTATTCAAGTTTCTAACTAATCAATTTTACTATCTTAACCTTTAATCTCCAAAGATTTCATTTTAATCTAAATTAACTTTATTTATTTCAATTTCTTTTTAAGTCACATTTTTGTAGTATAAAGCAAAGTCCTTCAACTTCAGCAGCAGACAAAGCAATGGAGGATTGCTTCTTGCTATGCTAGAAGACTAAGGCATGATCAAAAAATTGGTAAGTTCTTGAAGTACTTTTTCTATCTAATATGCTACGTGCAAAATCTGAGTGACTATATTCTATTAAGTCTATATTTTCTCCTTTGGGATACCACAATCCTAAGGAAATTGTACCTATAAGATATCTAATTAAGTTGTGTCGAAGCAAAAGTCATCAGCTGTAATAAACCACAGCTGCAGTTCTAACACGCAAATGAAGTCTATAAAGTCGTCAAGCCACCTCATACAATTTTGTCAACAATAAGGGATTCACTGTCATAACGATGTTGTAATCTAGTAGAATTCTTCAACTATATTTTCAATAATGAAGCAAAAATTGACGGGCATGTTAGAAAATAATATCTACTGAGATGATTTTTTAAAACATTAACATGCAAGGAGCTATAAACATAGTGACAAACCTATCAGCAAATTGGACACAGTGACATGACTAGTCAGAAGTGGCAGCTCTTGTTTGTGAACTCTAATTAATGTTAGGTCCCCAACAAATCACCTCCAACTTCAAGCAAGCATACGTTCACAGCAAAGTCATGAACTTGAAAATAGAAATTTGATGGAATTTGATTACTTTTTTGCATGATCCATCCAGTCGAACAATTACTGCTACACTTTGATGGTGCTCTTGCATTCTTGTTCCTCTTCTCAACGTGATAAACACATGGGACATAATCACTCCACCTAATTCAATCAAATAAACAGTAATCTTAATCTTTGCAATATGAAAAAATTTAGAAGAAAGATTGAGGCCTGTGTGAGAAGTAGAAGAAACATAGAATTCGAAGTTAGAGTCTTTAACTCGTTCTCATGAGCTAATAGTTTGAAATCAAAGCATAGATGTGGGAAGAGTTGCAGAAGAGATCATGGGAAAGAGAGAGCAACAGATGGGAGGAAGAAAGTGGAGAAAGTGATGGAAACAAAAATATTGGATTTTTTGAGCTTCTGTTCTTATTTAGTGAAGAGATTCTTTCCTAGTAGGTTCTTTCTTTTTTCCCCATCATTATACAATTTAATCCTCATTTCCATACTCATATGCAAAGCTCAAATTCAT
>CAOGCB010257415.1:0-13876 GCA_948266635.1 Cnidoscolus chayamansa
ATTGGTTTTTATCTTTTATTTCATCTGGAAATTTATCTGCAAATTCTATTGCTCTAGTTATTGGGGTAATGGTTCCTAAATGTATGGTATGTCCTAAAAATCTTATTTTAGTTTGGAATAATTGCATTTTAGGTTTTGACAGTACTAAACCATTATCTTTAATAATCTGGTAGAATTTATTTAAATATTTAAAGTGTTGGTCTATGTCTTGACTGAAGATTAATACATCATCTATATATACTATTACAAATGTATAAGGTGTGAAAATGTCATTCATTATTTTCTGAAATTCACTGGGTGCATTTTTTAATCCAAAAGGCTACATATGGTCCTGTATAAGGGGGTATTGTAGAATCTTCGGACGTAGGAGTATCTATTTTTATAGGTAATGTCATTCTGGAAGATCCTATTGAGTTTCTATACCAAATAAACAAGACTTATTAAATAGATTATTTGACGCAAAAGTATTTTCTAAATTCGACATGAAATCTGAATTCTGGCAAATCCAAATAGAAGAAAAAGATAAATATAAAACTGCCTTTACAGTACCATTTGGACAATATGAGTGTAATATAATGCCTTTTGGATTAAAAAATGCACCCAGTGAATTTCAGAAGATAATGAATGACATTTTCACACCTTATACATTTGTAATAGTATATATAGATGATGTATTAATCTTCAGTCAAGACATAGACCAACACTTTAAACATTTAAATAAATTCTACAAGATTATTAAAGATAATGGTTTAGCACTGTCAAAACCTAAAATGAAATTATTCCAAACTAAAATAAGATGTTTAGGACATACCATACATTTAGGAACCATTACCCCCAATAACTAGAGCAATAGAATTTGCAGATAAATTTCCAGATGAAATAAAAGATAAAAACCAATTACAGAGATTTTTAGGATCACTTAATTACGTTTCAGAATTTTTACCTAATCTTAGACAATTATGTTTTAACTAAAGATGTCAAAAACTTGGCTGCTAAACATATATTTGCCAGATGGCAAGCATTACTGTCTTTATTTGATTTTGATATTACTTATATCAAAGGCATAGAAAATTCTACACCAGACTTTCTTACACGTGAATTTTTGCAGGGAAAATTAATCAGTCAAATGACCATTCTAGGGTTCACAGGAGAACTCAGAACATGGTGGGATCATAACTAACCCAGGTAAGGATTTAAGTTAAATGAATTTAGTGAATTAAAACAACAATGGCTGCAAAGCAAGCCCCACAATGTACCTGTATAAAGTATTGTCTAAATACAATACTCAATACTGTATGGTTACAGTATTATACATTGGTATAATAATAACTAATACTGTATAAATCATAATAAACATGCTGGCATAATATAGCATCTTTATAATTTTACAGAGTTTTCTGTACGTGGCGTTGTAACAAATCAGCAACACAATTAAGTGCAAGGAATCTCGATACTGTAGTACAAAAGACTACGATATACGTCAATAATTCCCCCGATAGGTTTCCAGCCGATATACTTCTTAACTCTGGTTTTAAAAATTATTTTGTCTTAACAAATTATCTAAAAACTGAACTAATAAATTAAACATAATTAAAGTCCTCTCATGTTCTCTACAATCACAGAATTTATTATGAGTTATAACATGGATGTTAAATACTTCTATACCTTCTGTAATCAATTCATCTCTAAAGTTTAAAACTTCCTGTCTATTTGTTAAATCTATTAATAGCAATTTTTGAACAGCAGATGGCATGTTTGATGAACTTGATGGATTTTATGGTCTTTGGTCTTCTTCTGCTATAACTGAGTGTGTAGTAAACTTCAGTTTCCTTCCAAACAAGAATGATTGCTCTTTAAATATTGAACGGCTCGAGAAAATATGGAACAGCAAAATTTTATTTCCTTTAAATTCGACCTGGTTTACATCCTAAAGTCCATTCCTTATATAGAGGGCGGACTTGAAAATACTTTCTATTACAATTTTCTAACAGATAAAAAGGTTCTAAGGGGATAAGATTACAAATAAAAGAAAGATAAGATTACAAATAAAAGAGATTCTCTTCTAGCTTTTGTCCCTGTCTCTGGTCTTGTCAGGCATCTATGCTTTAGAGGTCGGTCCTGGTTACTGTAGAAGTCTTTGTCTTTGTCGGGCATCTGGTTACTGTAGAGCTTTTGTCTTTATGAGGCTTCTAACTGTAGATCTTACCACTGGTCTGTAGATCGTCTGGTCTTCACATTTCTGCCTGTGTGAAAAAGTCGTCATTATCTTGTGCATAGTCTACTGGTTCCGAACTGGTAGAGCTGTGAATATTTTTGAACTCTTCTAGTATTTTGTCGTATTCAGCTTCTGATGTACATCCTGCCATTTTAGCCATTAATTGGCTTTTCTTGGCTAAAAATATTTCCTTTTGAGTTATTACCTCTGGTGACAGGTTTTTACATAAGGGTTATTTTTAAAAAACTGTTCAATGGCCTTCTGGTTACATTTAATAAGGTCGGTTTTGGGCCACCATTTAATTTTATATCGTCTGGTAAGGGTAGGGATCTAAAAATTAGACATGGCCTGGTCAATTATGTCGTAATCTATCATAAAGATCTATGGTATCTGGAAGGTCTGGCAAAATATGGCCCAAGATGGTGAATGGGCTACATCCTCTGGTAACTGGTGGTTTTTATTGAAATATTGTTGGGCTTCTAAGATAGTTTGAGGAACTGCTATAGAATCAAGGCCAAATTTGGCCTACCATGAGTGGAACCAATAGGGAGTGGGATATTGAAACTGGTCTGAGAAGAAAAAGAAGTAGGAGAGAGATAACTGGTCATTGTTTTTGTAAAAAGCTCGTTCCCAAGCTTGCTGGTAATCATAATAATTAAATTTATAAACTGGTCCATTGGTCAATTGTATTTCTCTAGCCTTGTGGGCTTCTTGACCCCAATCTGATATAGTCAAGACTTTTAATATATATACTTTGCAATATCTGATTTTATTTTGTAGTGCTTGATCCATTATATTTTGGATTTGCACTGAACTGGTCATTGTCAAAATGTTCTCATAAAATTGCTGGGATTTTGTAAAACTGTCTGGTATATAATAATGGGTTTTTGGGAGTATGGTTTGGCAAACAGTGTATGGCTCTAGATTAAAATTTGGATTCTGGAGCCATAATTCTAGTTCAATTGTACAAATTATGTCACTGGTTGGTTTGTATATGTAGTTGGTAGGAGGTGTCTGAGGTGGACATGGGCTTGGGGAGGCTATCTTGATAGGAGAATATAATGCTTGTTTAAAGGTGGATGGAGTAACTGGTTTTGGTGAATGAGGAGAGGGTAATGAAGGGAATTGTAAAGGGGTAAATTTGTTATAGGAAGTAAATGCTGGTCTTGTTGGTCTGGGGGATACTGGTAGAGTAGCAAGTGCACTAGAAAATACTGGTAATGATCTGTTTACTGGTCTGCTTACTTCATTAGATGAAGAAGCAATATTTGTACTAGCAAATGATGGTAATGGCCTATTTATTGGTCTGCTTACTTCACTAGATGAAGAAGCATGGTTAATATTTGTAATTTTAACATTGCTGGTCTTAACAACTGGTCGTAAATTGATTTTCTGGTCATCATCCGATTTACTCATTTTCCCTGCAAAAATTCACGCGTGAGAAAGTCTGGTATAGAATTTTCTGTTCCTTTTATATGTATAATTTCAAAATCAAATAAAGATAGTAATGCTTGCCATCTGGCAAACATATGTTTAGCAGCTAGATTTTTAATATCCTTAGTTAAAACATCTTTTGCTGCTTTACAGTCTACCCTTATAGTAAATTTCTGGTTTAATAAATCACTTTGGAATTTGATTACACATAAGACAATCGATAAAATTTCTTTTTTGATAGTAGAATATTTCTGCTGAGTTTCATTCCATATACCTGAATAATATCTAATAATGTATTTTTTATTATTTAACTTTTGTTTTAATATACCTCCATATCCTAAATCAGAGGCATCTGTCACTACAATTTTTGGTGTGTTAGGATGACATATGGTTAAACATAGTAATGTTTTTACATGTCTCTTAAGTATCCTTATGATTTTAGTGTGGTTTTCTGTCCATGGGGTTGGATTCTTTTTTAACCTATCATATAAAGGTTTACATAATTATCTTAAGTTAGGTAAAAATTCTAAGACATAGTTAAGTGATCCTAAAAATCTTTGTAACTGGTTTTTATCTTTTATTTCATCTGGAAATTTATCTGCAAATTCTATTGCTCTGGTTATAGAGGTAATAGTTCCTAGATGTATGGTATGTCCTAAAAATCTAATTTTAGTCTGGAACAATTGCATTTTAGGTTTTGATAATACTAAACCATTATCTTTAATAATCTGGTAGAATTTATGTAAATGTTTAAAGTGTTTATCTATATCTTGACTAAAAATTAAGACATCATCTATATATACTATTACAAGTGTGTAGGGTGTAAAAATATCATTCATTATTTTTTGAAATTCACTAGGCGCATTCTTTAATCCGAATGGCATTATATTCCACTCGTATTGTCCGAATGGTACTATAAATGCAATTTTATACTTGTCTTTTTCGTCAATTTGGATCTGCCAAAATCCTGATTTCATATCAAATTTAGAGAATATTTTTGCATTAAATAATCTATTTAATAAGTCTTGTTTATTTGGTATGGGGTATCTAATCCATCTTAAAGCATCATTTAATGGTTTATACTTAATTACTAATCTTGGTGTTCCTCTTTCTATTTCAGCGCTTTTATTGACATAAAATGCTGCACAGGACCATGGTGATTTACTGGGTCTTATAAGTTTTTTATCTAATAATTCTTGTATCTCTTTTTTACAATATTCTAACATTTTCTTATTCATTTGTATTGGTCTGGCTTTTGTAGGAATGTTCTTTTCATTAAAATTTGGTTCATATGGTAGTTCTACTACATGTTTTTTTCTATTCCAAAAGGCTGTTGGTAGATTTGAGCATAAATCATTTTCAAATTTTTCTTGTAAATTTGTTATTTTATTTCTGATATCTGTCTTATTTAATTGTTCTTCTATCCTTATGTTATTAAGGTCATATTTTAAGAATTTATTTGTTTGGTTTTTAATTCTATTTTGCTTATATTATTGGTTAGCAAATTATTTATTTCATGAGTAGAAATAGGGTATATAAATTTAAATATAATTTCTTGTTCTAATATGTTTGTTTCTAGTCCTATTTGGGTAACCTTGAATGGATATAGCATCTGTAAAAAGGGGTTTCCTAAAATTATTTTAGTATTTAAATCTTTTACTAACATTAGACTAGTCTTAAAACAAATGTTATTGTTACAAATGTGTGCTTCAAGAATTTTAAAGTTTATTTTAACCTTTGATGAATTTACTGCTGATAAAACCTGTTTTGTTTTATGAAAATATTTACTAGATATTATTCCTTGATCTATACAGTTCATATCTGCTCCTGAGTCTAACATTGCTAGTGTGTGTAATGTAAAGTCTTTTATAGTAATATTAATATTTACGTACCACTTTTGAAATCTAACTCTTGTTATCTCATTAAATTTGAAATCAGTTATTCGTTCTTTTTCATCATCTGAGTCCGTACTTTCATTTTCTATGGCTTTTGATTTTCCCTTTAGTTTTTGTATCATTAAGTCGTTGCTTAATTTGGTCTGGTGTTGTTATAACTGAGTACACCTAAATTTTAGTTGTCTGATTTCATTTTTTAATTTTTTAATTTCCTGTTGTAGGTCTAAAGATGAAATGTTTCTATTTACCTTTTTATGCTGGAACATTTGTTCTATATCCTCATATTTTATAGGAGGTAATGGTTCAAGTTTAGTTTCTTGGTTAATTATTTTTGCTAATTTCTTTAAAAATTTTCTTTTTAAGTTATCATCTTCTACTTGGTCTAATTGTTCTAATATTTGTGTATGGTTTGTTAAAACATTTATCTTGTTTTCACATACGCATATTTCTGCATTACATTCACAGTTACTTGGTCTACTTTTGTTAGATATACTAGAACTACTACTATCATAATCATCTTCTAATTCTGAGGAAGATAGTTTTATCTGATCTATCCTATTTAATAATTGGTCTATGTCTTGAATTCCTAATTCTAAGCCTAACTCGTGTACTTTCTTCCTAGCAGGACATTCTCTAGCATAATGTCCTTTCTGGTTGCACAAGTAACATATAACTTGTTCTTTTGGTCTATTATATTTCTTTTTTCTTTTACTTTTATGATTTTTCTTATTGTATTTATAATATTCTTCTTGGTTATTATTTCTTTTTTTGTGATATTTATGTTTCTTGTAAGGGTTGGTTGTTTTATAATTTTTTCTTGATTTGTAAAATTTTCTATTTTTAGGTGTTTTTATATTTTTAAAACCAAATTATTCGCACCAGTGTCCTAATTCTTTCCTGGTCTGTCTATTTTCTACTTTTAATTGGTTTTGTAGTTTCATATCTCGACACAATCTGATACCGGTTAAATTAACACAAGTTATTAAGTCTCCGTAAGTTAAGTCATCATAAGATATCTGTCCAAACCTTTGTTCTATAGTTTCTTTTACTTTTGTAGAGAATAACCTTGGTAATCCTGTTAGGAATTTTTCTTTCCAATGATAAACATTTGGATCAGCTAAATTATATACTCTTTTTAGAAAATTATCTTTATACCATTTAAAATTTTCTAATTTTCTACATTTAAGATTTTGCAATATTTCACTGTTTCTTCCTGTATATAAATCTAGGTCTCCTATGAAATGTGATATTATATTATAAACTAAGTAGGCTATTACGAATGCTTGTGGTAGTCCTGATTCATCTAATACATATTCTCCTGTATTGATATTCATTCTTCTTGCATTTAAAATGTTATCTTTAATTTCATTTCCTAAAAGTTTATCCCACCATGTTCTGACTTCCCCTGTGAACCCTAGAATAATATTTTCAGCTGCTTGTCTCTCTGTTATATCTATTCTTTGTTTATATATATTTCCTACAATAATCATTTCTTTTGTTATCTGTATGATTTCTATTTCTGACGGGTCATCTATATTCCATTCATAAATATTTTTGGCATTATATTGTTTTTGCCTTTTATCAAGTATTTGCAAGTCATCTGGTTGTCTCATTCTATTTATTGTTGTTTCTATAGTGTTTAAAGGTATCTCTACTCCAGACTCTGTTTGGTAGTTATTATCTTCACTATCGCTCTCTTCAGTTGATGTGGGGTCATTATATTCTGATAGGATTGTTATCTTTCCTTTATCTTTTGATTGGTTTTTAGAGTTGTCAGTTTCTGGTTCTTTTGGTTCCGTGGGTTCTTCTATCTTTATTCCTGATGTGGAAGACCTTTTGGATTTTATTTGTTCTTTTAGGGCTTGTATTGCTCTATTAAGTTCATCTATTTCTATTTCTGGTTTTATAATAATTATATCTATAGGGTTTTGTAATGGTGGAATTATTTTTGTAAAAGGTTTATTTTGTCTTTTACTGGTCGGATTTATATTATAAGGTTGAGCCGACATATACCTTTGTGATATATGTGGTTTAAATTGTTTTTGTATTGGTGAAGGTGATTTATTTATCTCTAATTGATCTATGTCTTCTATTAACTCTTGATTTTTTTTCTATCTTTTCTTCTATTCTATCTAATTGGTTTCCTATTATGTGTAAAGTTACATTTGTCCAATTATTTTGCAGATGTAAGTCTTTAGTTAACTCTTTAGTTTTTTCTGGTAAATGACTAGGATGTACAACTGGTTGCATCCCATTATATATATGTTCCTTTTTAAAGAAAGCTCTTTGCATTGGTGGTCTTTCTGATTCATAATATTTGTCGCTTGGTTCTCCTATTTCATTAACTTGATTCCATTTATGTATTTTCTTTTCTATAGTCATAATATTATGTGTATAATCATATTTAAAAAAAATCAAAGAACGGTATATAAGTTTGTATATTATTACAAAAATCGAAATATTCTTTTTTAATTTGCTCTTGCTCTTTTCTTGTGTAGGTTGCTAAGAATAACTCTCTATTTCCCCGATTTTTATTTTTCATAAAGTTACGTTGAATTCTATCTTTATCTAATTTAAAGGAACTGATCATATTTATACTAAAGTCATTGTCTTCGTATGGATGACTAAATTGTCCCTCTCTATGAATTCCTTCATTGGTTCTAGGAGTAAAGTGTGGTTTAGTCTGCTGGTCAAATGTCTCATGTATGGGTTTTGTGTTAGACGTCTCTCCTATGTATGGGCCAGTATAAGGGGGTATTGTAGACTCTTCTGATGTTGGAGGATCTATTTTTATAGGGAATGTCATTCTAGAAGATCCTATTGAATTTCTAGCCGGTTGATATATTAAAGGGGGATTTTGTCTTAATGAATTAGTTCTTTTAAATTTTAATTCTACCGAGCCATCATCATTTTGTATAATATAATCTATTTCTTTATTTTCTTGAGGAGGTAAGGTTGGGATTGTTTTAATAGGGTATTTCCAAACGTCTGGTAAACTAACATCCTTCCATTGTATTGTTTTAAGTACTGTAATATTGGCTTTAGACTGATCTATTTTCCAAAATACTGTTTCTCCTGATGGTCTATTATGTTCTATAGCATTTGGACATAATCATGTGTTCATAATTTTGTAATTTAACCTATAAAAGACTTCATAAATATGTGAACCTTTAAGCATATTATAATTGTGTGTTAAAATATCTAAAGTTAAGATTTTTAATATGTGTGGGTCTGTAAGAGATATTGTGAAGTTTGGAAAACAGTTTGAATATATAGGTCCATTGGTTAAACTGGTTTCAAATAATCCTAATAAATAATCTTTATAACTTAAGTGTCTACAGTCTCTTAAAGCTACATGCATACTGGTATTTAATCCTTCTACTGTTAAAGGTTTTATAGCTATTTGTACCAACCATATATGCATAAATTTATATCCCTGAATTATATATCTTAAAATTGTTTTCTTAGACAGTAAACTCATTGACTGATTTTCAGAAAATAATGGTATAACATTTTCTTTAGTTTTTATAGCTCTAGCTGATTTAAAATCTAGGATACCTTTTTTATATATTTCTGTTATAGGTAAAGTAGGTGGTTTCCAGTTGGTTAATCTATTAGTATTCCAGGTACTTTCTCTAGACAAAATTGTTGTTTTGTTACTATTGTCATTTACACTTAAATCTTCAACTAAGTTTTCATGGTCTCTCGACCTCCTAGATTGATTTCGTCTGAATAAACTCATTTCAATTTTCTTAGGATCTTCACATACACTTCCTTCTCTACTCGCTCAGCAGGACTTACTCTCTCTTCTGCCTGACTTACGGCTTTCGTGACACAGTGTTGATCCTAATAAATTAAACTAAGTTTATCTTGACTAATGAACCAAGTAGGCTCATACTCCATCACATCCGGGCGGCGACGTAATAAAACCCCTTGCTCATTTAACACTACACCCAGATGCCGATGTAGCGCGTGTCTAAAAGAGACGTCCTTACGGTATTATGTATAAAATGATCTATATTGAGATTGGCTAAGTTTTTACGATGGCCGCCTACCTACCGCAACCCTCCTCCTTTACTCTGATTATTTACTCGGATTTTAACTTGTTAACTCTGCTGCAGAACTTATACACCTTATCACTAAGGAAGATTCCAGCTCAACAAACTTCAAGAAGCAGGGTGGGAAGGCACATAATAATAATCATCATTGTAGAAGATAAGAACTCAATTAGAATCCAAGAAACTAACTATGCCACAGGAAAAGCAGGCGTTGAGGTTTAAAAGATCTATGATTACCAAAATGGGTTCAAGAACATATCAAGGACATTAGGCACAAAACACGAAGTCTAATTTACCTGGTAATTATGGAACCATATATGATCGTCAACAATGGAGAAAACAAAGACATGATCATGATAAGGCTTAGATTTCCGGTGCTCCTTTGGCATTCTAAAAATCTGAGCAGAGGCAAGTAAAAGATATCATCAATATTTGAAGTACCAAATAAAAGTAGCTATCTAGCACAGCAGTTTTAATTAGCAACCAATCAAGAAATTGATATGTACATGAAGCTGTTGGATTTTAAAACCTTGAGAAAATAATATCTTCTCACTTCTGTGATTTCAGATTCCATAGAATATGTGTAACTATCAGATGCAAATAGATTTCAAAATGCAAGTATCATTCAGAATATGAATTTACAGAAAAATGCATCGAGGCTTCAAGAACAATGCATGTAAAACAGCAGAACAAGCAAAATCATGTACAGAAATTATACAAGAAGATGGTTTCCCTAAGATCATATTGATGGTGAACAAGGCTATAACAGGTGATGTGATTGAGGGGTTTAAAATATTGCACAATTATGCCTGGTACAACATTTTTCATCAGCTTTGCTATTGGTTGAGACATGAGATATTTAGGAAAAGTCATAAATTTTTTTCTTCTTTTAAGAAAGGGGAAAAAAAAAGAACCAGAAACTTCAGCCATATTGTAAAAGATAAAGTTTAGATTAACATTGACACAAAGTAGGGAAGGAAAATCAAAACCTGCATTAACATCTCCTTCAACAGTTTCCAGTGGGCATCTTTATCAAAATTAGATGAGAAAGTCAAGATAGGTCGTGAACCTTTTAAATGATTTCCAGTAAGCTTCAGTTCATCCATAGTATGCACTGAAACAAACAAAACAAATTTCAGTGAATAAGCATCACAATAGAGACTACAAGAAAAAAGGGTTGCATAGAAGCAACAACCAACTCAATTTATTAGATTAATCCACAATACTAGAAATACTAATACATAAGCACAGTTACAGCATACAGGTGAATATATCAATCAAAATAGTCAAAACTAGCAACCCAGAAAATTAAAAATTACCAGCATTAACTAATAATTTCACTGACGGACAACCAGGGCACTTGGCCATCCATAAATAAAGATCTTTATGTTTCCTGCACTGTGAGACAAAAAATAAAATGAAGCATTGGTCCTTGCTGTAAGGCAACTAAATGTTTATTTTCACAGGAAAGAGGCGTTTTACCTAAGCTAATATGCTACTATCTCAAAGCTAAAATGCAAAATAAAAGAACAAAAATTTGAAGAATTGGTTCATGCAATGGTCATTCTCTAATAATAATAAACAGGGAACAGAGGTAAATGACAAAAGGTATGCATTTCACAAGCAAGCAAAAAATTTATAATCAGCGAGAAGCCAATATCTAGTGGAAACTTAATTGAAAATCACCTAAAAGAATAAGCAAGAAGAGCAGTTCTTGAGGTTAACGAGCTCATTAAGTGCCAGGCCTTTACTGCTCTTGGAATCAACCTTATTATCCTTCTTACAATGAGGTAAAAGAGACACCACGTTCAACATCAAGTGCCGATATCTGCATACCAGTATAGAAAAGAAACAGTGCAAGAATTCAATAACCCATAAACCAGAGAACAAAAGAAGATGATTCATGTTTACCTGTAATTTATGCGACGAAAGCAAGTGACTAAAACCTTCTCTTTGTTCCTAAAACCAAGAGGTTCAGTTTTCTCGATTTCACCTTTATCTTTCAAACCAAAAAGGGTGCGCTAAGGCCGATCTGGAGCACTTGCTTCTTTCTTTGGTTCTGAAACATCAGTTTCAATATGCTTTCGCTTCTTCCCCATTGTATATGGCAAGGTTTCGGCTGTGATACAGTATTTAAAAGGGTCCTTTTCCATATATCTGAAACCAAATCTATGTCATGAATAATAAACCATGACAGAAACAGGAAGAGGAGGAGGAGGAGGAGGCGGCGGCGGAGGGATCTGACCTGTTTGGTGTTGCTGCGTCGAGCAGGAGAGAGAGACAGAGCACTGATTTTGGTAGGAGAGTACGAGAACAAGGTTCCCCATTTTCATTAATTGTCTTGGTGGAATCAATACCTAATCAGCGGTCTTAAAATTATATATAAATTTAAATCAAACTAAAATCATATATCTTCCTCATATTATATGTTTAATTTATATAAAAACTTTAATTTTATTTGATTAATAAAAAATATAATTTAATTATCTAATTAATTAAATTTAATTTAATTTGTGAATTAAACTAACTAAACACACACCTTTAGAGTTAGCATTGAAAACTATAATAAAATTAATTTAATTTTGTTAAATATGAAAATTTAATTTAAATTAATTTTTTATCTATAATTTATGAAAATATTGATTACATTATTGTTAATTAATTTTTTTAATTGTTTGATTTAATTCAAAATTTAAAATAAAAATCTAAATTAATTTAAACGTTTAATTAGTTGATTTATTTAATTATTTTCAACAGATTTCCATTGTTAAGTGGAATTTGATTTATTTGATCAAAATAATCAAATCAAAATTGATTTTAATGGATAATTTCATACTTTGAGATATTATTGGATTGTTTGAATTTGTAGGTTATTGCATTTGAATGAAGAAATTCTCATTTATATGGTTCTTGGGAATTGGTATTTTATTTTCTTCAAACTAAAATAAATAAATTAGAACCATTATTTAAGAGTATTTATATCAATTTAAACTTTATAATAAAATAAATAAATTTTATAATATGTTAATTAAATTTTAAAATATTTTTTCCTTTTGTACATCAAACTTTATTTTCAATTTTAATATACTATTTTTTTCTTTTTTTTTTGGAATTACTGAAAAATTGAATATTATAAATTATATGTATTTTTTTATTATAAATTAATATTTATATATTTTATTATTAAAATATATAAATTTATATATAATTATTAAAATTTAAATTTAGAACAATGTGTTTACTTATTTGCATATAAAAACTAATGAATTAAAATATTTTTAATGTATTTATAATAGAATAGGAAGATAAATAATAATAATAATAATAATAATAATAATAATAATAAAATATTCAGCAAAAATTGCACGCACATTTATACTGAGAAAGAGATGCGAAGCTCCAACATGTTACTTACATAAACAATTACAACATCACCAAAATGAACAAGCATTGCAATTTGCACAAGAAAGTATGTACTTCTGCTGCATTTTCTGCCTTTTCTTTTCTTGGTAAAGAAAAGAAGAGAAGTGCAGCCTAACAATTTAACTTAGCCACTACTAATTTACATCCAATTATATATATTAGTATTGATTTGTAGAGAATCTTGAATTCCAGTACTTCTCAATTTCCTCTGCCGTTCTTCCTGGAATTCTCCCAGCAATAAGAGACCACCTACAGAATTAATCATTAATCCTTTGACATTATATATATCTTTCCAGAAGATCAAATACAGTAATAAAAGAAATACAAGAAATTGAAGCTCACCTCTCACCAACCAGATTATACATCCTGGTAATAAGGGTTTCTTCATCCTCTGTGAAATCAAGCTTTGATTCTTGGCTGGATTCTTCTGCAATTTGTAACCCAAGAGACAAGGTAAAAAAAAACACCCAGAAAATAAAAGGTTCATATCTTCATCCCCAGGAGGCAACTAAAAAAAAAACAGTAAAAAAGAACCCAAAATGAATAGCAGAAATTAAAAGAAATCAGAGTCAGTACTTGCATAGATTTGAAACCTGAAAAAACAGCAGATCCATGGATTTCAGAATAAATAAGTACCTATAGAATCAACAGAAACATCCTGACTAGAAGAGTGATCTAAGTCAGCCATTAAGGGTTGAAACTTGAAGCAAGAAGTTGATGAAAGAGCCGACAGGTAGAAGATACAAAGATTCTTTGCTCTTCTTTTCCTTTGTTGATGCAGTGAAGCTAAAGAAATGAAAGGGTACTAAATACATGGCGTGTTTGGATGGAGAAGAATGGGGGGTGTGGGA